>WOGP01009174.1:0-10857 GCA_015342065.1 Leptinotarsa undecemlineata | reverse complement strand
TTAATGTTTTCAATGATATTGTTGATTGCTATCGAGAAGAGGGTGACGCTAAGTGTTGATCCTTGAGGGACCCCGTTTTCAAGCTCTCGTTGGGTGGAGATAGTATTTCCATTTCTGATAGAGAATTTCCGATTATTCAGAAATCCTTCGATGAATTGTGGTAAGTTCCCTCTGATTCCCCAATCATATAATGTTTTGAGAATATTATAACGCCAAGTTGTGCATACCCTTTCTCTATATCAAAGAAAACGGCGACATGTGTTCCCGTTTCGCGAAGCTATCTTGAATTGCGTGTTCTAAAAGTGTGAGCTGGTCGACTGTGAACCTATAGCATCGAAAATCCGCTTGATATGGTGAAATGAGGTTTTTGGTTTCTAAAATGTTGTCAATAATTTAATTTTATATTGGACATATTTGATATTGGGTTTTCTCATTGATTTACTTATATAAAAGCAGATGTCTCTCATCACACTTGCACCATAACAATTCTCTTTTGTTCTATAGTTTTATCATAAACAAACAAACATACCTTTTCAAACTGAATCACAGGATAGCTGTCATTGTCAATTGTTTGTTGTCTCTCTTTTTGTTCTGCAACCACATGACTTTTACATGAGTATAACTTTTTACTTTTATATGAGTATAATCTATTTGAAATCTGTTTTTTCGGTAATCAGCTGTCGCATCCATACGAACAACAACTCTCAGAAGTTGAGAAACTTGTGCGAACTAAGGACTAACGAGGTCTTACCTTTTAACGTGTATAACATGTATAATCATAACACATTCATTTTTCCAAAGATGTCAATTATATATAGTACTAGTCAACTCAGAGTGACACTGAAGAGCAAAAAATTCATTTATGTATGAATGATATTACTAATAGTTGAATGCACCTTCAGTCAAATTTTACATAATGCTAAAAATAAAAACATGCAGAGGGAGGTTTGCTGGAGTCCTACAAAAAAAAAGAGGTGCAGCTGGAAGTTTCAATAAAATGATAAAAAAATATGGCTATTTGTTATTTGCCTACGAACTTTGGTAGGATAGAGGTGGCGGATGTATCAAGAAAAAATAACAATAAATATCAGAAAACGGGATTTGTAACGACCATTTTCAAGTAACTAAAAATGGTCTAATAAACTCAGTAGAAACTTAGAAATTAGAAAAGTTATTTTCATTATTCTGTATCCTAGTATTTGGCCACTATTGATTTTCAAGATAATATTTATCTCTTACTTTATTATTTATAGGATTTTCATTATTTTTTCGAATTAAACAACACCCCCATAACTCAGACCCAGGCTGTCATATTCCTTGACTGGGCCACCATTAGTCGTGTGTGAGTAGATTGAATCCCTAATAAATGGAAGTGCTATTTTACAGCAATAAAAACCGTTAAATATTTTATGGCGATAAATTAAAAGCCCATTTCTTTTAATTAACACTCTCGGTATTAAAATAACTGTAATTAATTTATGTTGTACAGCGTATTTTTTTATTTTTTATCAGAGATCCAGTATGCCCGCATTCATATTCCATAAAATTTTGTTACTGGTAATTTTGTATTTAATTACTATCCCAGTTACATAAGTAGAGCAATAATTTGATGATTTCCGATTGTGATCTCGTTAATATGAACAGTTTTATGATGTGGTTCCAGAATCGGTTTATTGCTTTGGTTTGGGGTTTGGTTAGTTGTTGTGAAAGATTATTAATATTTTTCTCAGCGATTCTTATCATCACCAAGTATATAATCACGGTAATCATTACGCACCCAATATGAAACAAAAGAGTTATTTGTATGGTGGCTGCTGGAAACTGGGGGGTGAGGCTATTTGAAGGAAAATATGATTATCTAATATACAGGATGTTTCAAATTCGATCCTCACCATTGGGATCTCGGAAACTATTAGAGATACGAAGATGATTAAATTGAGGCAAAGTTGCACATTTACCTGACTAACAGTATATCGTTGTGAAAGTTCTGAAATTCTGGAAAAAACAGAAGTTTCGGAAAATATTTATTATTTTTTTCTGGCTTTTCGGAGGATTCGAAAATAAATTGCATTTCCTCATTGCCACTTTTTCTCTGCTACATAATGGAGTTTTCAGATTTGCTATCCGACGTTTTGTCTTCCGGCCACCATCAACTTTATTGATGGTGGCCGATAGACAGATTTTACCTTTTCAACGATATATCATAAGTTATCATTTTTTTTTTCGTAAATTTGAGAAATTGGAAAAAAAAATTCTTTTCATAATAGGCTGTAACTTTGATGTTTCTAAATTTGACTTTCAATTTGTTACACTCAATGTTTGTATGAAAGCTATGCAAAACATGGCTTTCACGAATGAAGAAAAAGACATGATAAAAATTAATAACAATCAATTACAATTAATTACTATTTGCCAATATCAATTAATTTTCTTTTCTACGTTATAAAATAAAATGAGATATTTTCTTCTCCATGTAGGTATTTTATACCAATTGTATGAACTATTGTTACGTTGTTCTTCTTTTATTGTAGAATTTTGAATATTAACTGATGATGACACTATATAGGTTCGAAACATGTACTGATTGATCGTTTTACCGCTATAACATCTGATGGTGACATTAAATTGTGAAGACGACTTTGAGTTTTTATTCTTCGCAAATCACTTTGAGATATAATGCACTTCTTCCAGAGGTTGACTATGTATTAAATGGAATGTCTGCAAGTGCAAGAGGTTCATCTGGAAGAATATCGAATGCTCGTCGTAGAGTAAACATAAATAATTTGTTTAAATCTGTTCAAAATCTGTTTTTCTGTTAATCAGCTGTCGTCCCTATACGAACAACAACTCCCAGAAGTTGAGAAACTTGTGCGAGCTAAGGACTAACGAGGTCTTACCTAACACGGTTGCAGAATCATCCCAGCTCCAACCAGATGAATTCTCTCGAGAAAAGTATCTGGTCGAGGCGGAAATCGAACCCACGGCCTTCCGATCCACAACTAAGAATTGTTTCATCTTCCTTTTAAAAGGAATGATATCGAGATTTCTCCATTCACGTGGTAGCTTATTGTATAGATGCAATTTCAGGAAATTGCGTTGAGAGATTGCAAGTTTATATGCAGGACGCATCATATGGTCTGCTTTCCTGGTTGAATAATTGTAGAAATCGTTATTTCTGTCAATTTCAGTTTTTCTTGCATGTATTTCGAGAAGACTTTGATAGATATAGATAGAAGGAAAACATAGAATCCTGAGCTTTTTGGCATGCGGCATTAAACGGGGCATCAGCCATAAAACGTATAGCACGTTTTTGAAGACGGAAAACTTTAACAGACTGAGGTGAGTTTCCCCATAAAAAAATCCGTTATTCAAATGAGAGTGGAAAAGAGCGTGATATAAAGATAGAATGGCAGAAGAATATGAATAACGTCAAAAAGATCATATCTGGTGACGAATTATGGGTATATTGTTATGACATCGAAATTAAAGTACAATCGCACCAATGGAAGAGCCCGGGAGAGCCAAGACAAAAAAAGCACACCAAGTTCGATCGAATGTCAAGGTTTTACCCACTGTTTTGTTCGATTACCGTGGCATAGTGCATCAGGAGTTCTTAGCACATGGTAATACGGTCAATAAGGAGTATTATCTTGATGTTATGCACCGCTTGCAAGAAGCAATACGAAAAAAACGTCTGGTTTTGTGTAAAAACAATTCATGACTGTTACATCATGATAATGCATTTGCTCACCAGTCATTTCTTGTTGATAATTTTTTGGCCAAAAACAGCACCGTAATCATGTCAACTACCGTATTCACCAGATTTGTCTCCCTTCGACTTTTTTCTTTTTCTGTTTCCTGTTCCCCGAATCGCTCAGAGAGCTCAAGGTAAGTCCAAAAAGCAAAAGAAAACTTTTTTGAGGACTACATTGAAGGAAACAAAATAGAAATTGATGAATAAAAAAATATTTTTGGAGAAAAATGAAAATTCACCTTATTTTTTGAACAGATAGCATATTGAGCAGTAACATTTCAGGGTAAACTTTACAGTAAGTCATTTACGAAACTTCAAAAGATTCTTTGACCATTGATTTAGCTTTATTTACATTTCAAATAGTGTAAGATTAATTACCCAAGAAACAGCAAAAAACAAAAACAGACTCTGATGCTCAATAACACTTCATTATTAGTAGTGATCTTAAATGCTTTTTAAGTTACCAGTGTATAAAATATGCCATAATTGGACAACGACGTTAAAATATTGTGAATTGACACTTGACCCATTGAAAGCGCAGCTTCGCAAATTATATTTGCGATTTAAACTGAAGAATTCTTTAATTGTAATGAATGTCTCGTACTTAAAATAGACTGTTAGGCGATCATCATCACTAAATTCATTTATATCAATTGAAATTATACTCTTACCAATGGATCGTTCAGAGAAATCCGACATCGAATTCGATTACAGGGTGGATGTAATTGTGGAAACGACTTTGAAGAAGAAATATTTTAACATTTTTTAAGTTTAGGGTACCCAATTCAAAACAAAGCAAAATAGAATCTGAAATAAGATGTAAAACTGGAATCTGTGACGTAGAATATAACTTTTCCCAAGCACAGGACCAATTCCAAGTTCGAAATATCTACCATCATTGATAAGTATCAAACAGTGAAAACGTAATAATAGAGGAGATGATTCACAAAGAACACATTTGGAAACATTCTCTAATAGAAAATGTCAGATGTGAAAAACAAGTGACATATTCCAGAGAAACTAGATTTATTGTATACTAGCTTTTACCCGCGGCTTCGCTAGCGGGTGACAGAAGAAAATAACAATAAATATAGAAAAATTCCAAACAGCTTAAACTATTGTCAGTTGGATTAGATTGGATTGAATACTGTCGTGGCTGTGAATAATACAGTGACACAGAATTACGGTTCAAAGGGTTGAAACTTCATTACTGGAATGCTAGATGACGTTAAAGTAGCTAGATTTTGAGATTTTTTATAATTTTTTTATCTTACCTAAAAATTATTGTTTTTTTTAAATTCAAAGTATCCTATGTTAGTTCTAATACCTCCAAGAACATGTGTACACAATTTCATGATAATCGGATGAGTAGTTTTCGCGTGAAACCGTAATAAACAAACTTACATTCGCATTTATAATATTAGTAGGGATAGACAATATGCCTTGTGAATGTGAGGTGAATCAGAAGCTGGAGTTATATCGAGTTGAATACATTTATTCAGTAATTTTCGAACAATAAACTGGTTTAAATATTTCTACTCAAAAACGGCATATCACATAAAAACTCAAAAGAGCTGTCTTGTTTGATATTAAACGAGAGATTCAAACTTAATTTTCATTCAGGAACAAACATTTAACGTACATGTAGAAGATATCGAACGCATGCAACTGTTGAATTAGAGATAATTCTTTTTGTGTCGAAAAATGTGCAGCTTTATCAAGTGTCCCTGCCTACTAAATCAAAAACTGAAATAAGATTTAATTCAATACAATGAAAATTTTCAATAATTTCTCGGACAACACAAGAGTTTTGATTTTTTCACTCAAAAACGACGTATCGTAGAAAAAACTCACTGTTTCATTTCAAAGTGGACATTAGTTCAAAAATGAAATGCATGTCACTTTTTTTTTTCAAATATATTGAAGTCACTTTTGTGACTGTCAGGGACTGTGACTGTAAGGGACTGCTAATGGGATCGCCACTTTCACCGGTTATAGCCAACATATATATAGAGTGGTTTGAAACTTTGGCCATAGAAGAAGTACACAAGAAGCCCTGAGTCTTGTTGAGATACCTGGATGACACCTTCATAATATGGAACCATGGGAATGTACAACCAGACACCTTCCTGAGGCACATCAACAACGTTAGTCCTTCCATCATTTTGACAAAAGAGAAGGAAGTCTACAACGAATTGCCATTTTCAGACATATTAGTAAAGAGAACCGACACTAAACGAAAAACATCTGTACACCGAAAACCCACTCACACGAGACAGTATTTGAACCAGGAATCCAACCACCATCAATCGACTAAGATAGGAATCATCAAGACTAGTAGACCGCACTTTCGGGCTCTGTAATACAAAGGGAGGTTCGAAAAGGAACTAGGCATCATCAAAAAAGACCTCAGCGGATTGGTTACTCCAAAGTGATGGTGAAACAGACTTTGGCTAGAAGACAGCAAGAGCCTTCAAGGAAGAGAAGCCTCCACGACCAGTACTTGTACTTCCCTACATCGGAGGATTTTCGAAAAGGATAAGAAGAATTGCATCCAAGTATAACATCAGAAAATGCTTCAGATCTGGGAGCACTATCCGTAGCAGCCTCACGAAAACCAGGCAACCAAACGCGGACAACGATTTCAAGATTCGCATTTACCAGAAACCAGAGTGCGGAGAATCATACATCGGTAAAAATAAGAGGAAAAACCAGTAAATCGGGAATAGCAGAGCATGTTTGGACTCAAACTGAAATCATCCACAAGGGGGAACACTGGTTTAGGAGAAAATTCGAAGAAGCCGCATATATATTGTCTAACAAGGCATATAGCCAAGCTAGCGTAGAGATATGCAACATATGGAAACCTATAATCAAGCGGAACACGCTAGTGTTCCCGCTAGTGGGAGCAGAGAGAGTGGGTAGAGGGGATAGGGAATAAGTCCAGGTTTGTCCTTCTGGCAAACACCAGTCAAAAGGGTAAGGGATCCAGGCTCCAATCTGATTAAACCAAGATGGCTATTACCAAGATTATGGATACTAATAATCGATACGTCGTGAAACAACTTAGCTTGAAATCCTTTGATTTTCATTTCTGGTTAATAATTTTTAATTTTCGTTTCGTGTTAATAGTTTAATTTTTTGAATTTTTTATTGTATTTTATTCAATTATTTCATTTTTTTAAACTTAATAAAATTGTTATTTTTCAGCTAATCTTTTTAATTATTCATAGATTTTTTTAGGGATTTCAAATCAATTTATATCATATTAGACAACAGAAGTCCGAACTAATGAAATGCATAAAATATCCCAAATATTAAATAATTTTCATTTTTGTCCTTGAAACTTCAACATTCCGTATTTTTGTAAGGCATAATTTCTGGATCATAGTTAATAACCAACTAATCATAATTTTTCATGTACATTTACACCCTTCAATATCCGCATATCATAGAGGAACACTTTGTATATTATATTGATTAGAATTCCAATAAATTCGAATTTAAAATTCGAATTTTTTTCTACGTCTCCGCAGTTACATTTCGTCTGTATTGAATGTAACTCCAAATGTTCAGCAAACGACCTCCCAACTCTCATGCAGAACACATTCCGTATAAAATATGAAATTTCGAAGTATCAAAGTGTTCCATTTCCTCTTTATATAAAATTTTATGCTGTTTTCTTATTCAGGTGTGCTAGTGAAACTTTTCTCGTAGCGCTCAAAATTTAATCCCGGAGATACTCGGTATACAGAAATTATATTGCTGGCTTCAAAAGAAATTACGGCACTCATTCCTCTTTGGTGCTGTTATAAAAATTAAATCAAATTTTCCCCAATAAAGTTTCCCGGATACAAGTTAGCTTTGTGTAGTTGGCCAGCGGGGTTTTCGACGAACAATTTTCGACTTATTGTGGATGTTTTGCATATTTTTATAGTCCGGGAAAATGGGAATTAAATTGGGAATGCAATATCCCTATGATATTCATTATAAAAAGTGAATTCTCAAGTTTGACAATTAAACTGTGTACTCAAACATAAGTGTAACTGTGGCAGATTTCTCAAACAATGAGGCATTGTTGACATTCTTCAACATCATTGAATTGAAAAAAAAAGGAGGCACAAATTAAAATCAGAGCAACTTTGATTTTGAACTTTTACCACAATTTTCAAATTTGATTCAAAACATTCATTATTTTTTATTAATAATCACTGAGTCTCGCTATTTTTCAATGTATAACCTTCCACAATGTGAAAAATAAACAAAGCTAAATCAATGCAGAATCTACAGAAGTGTAAAAAATGTCAAACGGAAAAGTTCGGACTTCCATTGTCTAATCTAGTATATAAAAATGGATGTTTGTTGGTTGATTGCTTGATTAGTAAGTGATAAACTTCGCTCAACCGATCGTGATGGAACTTGACATATATAAGTAGTTTTTCTGTAATTCGCCACTAGATGGAACTAAAGAACAATTTTTAAAAGTTTTGAATAGCTGAAAATAACAGGTATATTAACCAGTCATCACCCGAAAACGATTGTGGATACGAACAGTCGAAACGTTTTGAAGTAACTTTGTTTGAAATATTTTCATTTTCATTTCCTTTTTTTGTTTTATTGATAAAACTTTAAATTTTTTGGTTGTATTTTATTTCATTGTAATTTCATTTCAGGGATTTTTTGCTTAATATAATTGTTATTTTCCGCTATTCATTTTGATTTCAATTGTATTGGTTCTTTAAGAGATTTCAAATCATTTCATATCATATCAGACAATGGAAGTCCGAACTAATGATATTCACCATTGTCAACCACCTTCAAATAAACTTTGAAAGCTCTTTGAATGACAGATTATTTAATCAGCTTTGTGTTGATAATGCTGAAGATTTCAACCGATTGCTATTTCACACAGAAGTGCATTGGTTATCAAGAGGTAACTGTCTGACTCGTTTTTACTCTGTAAGAGTGTTCTTGGTAAACAAAGACAAAGAATTGCACGACAACCTCATCACTTCAAAGAATGATATTGCGTACTTGACAGACCTGTATAAATTATTTAATGACGTCAATCTCCAACTTCAAGGGGACGACTTGAATTTGATTAAAACAAAAAACGTCATTGCTGCTTTTGTAGCCAAATTGCTCATATACAAGAATAATATAGGCAGACGTGAGTTTCGACATTTCCCTAATTTGTCAGCAGTATCCTTCAACAATGACGACTTACATGTTTACTGCCAACATTTGGAGAACCTCCACAGTGATTTCGTAGAACGATTTCAGGACGTTTTAAAATTGGAAATACCGGACTGTGTGCTGGATCCTTTTTCAAATATCAACAAACACAGCACGATCACCCCAGCTGGAAGAAAAACTCATGGACCTGATAACGAACGAGGAAATAAAAATAATATTAAAAAATGAATACCAAGAATTTTGGCTAAAAAAGCCAATCCCGCAATTGTACCCTGGATTGTGGTCCATCGTTCAACGATTTTAGATAGCATTCCCATCATCGTATTTGTGTGAACATGGATTTAGTGCTGTGGCAACTTTGCTATCTAAAAAAAAAAATCGGTTACAGATCACTTAACGCGGAGACTTACGGCTGTTGAGTAAATTCGAGCCTGATATTAACAAACTTGTTGAAAATCATCAAATTCATACTTCACATTCGAATAATTTTAAAATTCAAATTGAAATGTATGTTTTAATAACATGAATAAAAGTTTTCGCAATATTACAAAATGGTGTTTTACATTACCCTCATCAAAAAGTATTACTTTCACATGACACACATAATTTAATTATTGAAATAATGACTGCGATAGTAATTCTTTAGATGTAGTAAAGTGAAAAATTTGAGGGGCTCTAGAAAAAAATTAATTCTTGAAGTGGGCGGTAGACAAAATGAGTTTGAGAATCTCTGGTCTACAGAATCATCGACATTTCAAAAAGCCAAGGGTTCACGAATACACTTCCCAAATTAATTTCCTTCTCAAAAGCCTTTGCAAGATCTACACATCCATGTAAAGAGTTTCTTAATTTCAAATTGATAATTTCCTTCCTTTCTTTGGAAAATTCCCTCGTCCCCCTTTTTTTGTATCAAGATGGAGTAGTGGAAAGCCAAAAACTTCCTTTCCCAAAAATTAATCACTCCTAAAAATATAACCCCTTCAATTCAAATAGGGAAAAGTTATGTAAAACCCAATGAATGATAATTTTTAATAACAGTTAATCAAAAACAAGTTTTCACTAAGTTGATAAATCATTATCTGAGAACTTTTGTGATTCGGCATGTATCCAAAAACCCTACTTTGTAAAATTGTTTGTATTTATATATATATAACTTTGTAATAATGTTTTCAGCAATCACAGTTGTCATCTGTATCACCAAATTTAGTTCACATTTGTTTTCGGTTTTTTCATTGGAAATAGGATAATGAGTATTGAAATATTCAGCAATTGAAATAATAATAATAATGAAAGAGCTCAAGAATGGCTGGACCAATTTTTATGATCTATGTGTTTCAGAATTTGTGTTGGTATATTTGGATTTGTCACCATCAGAAATAGGATAATGAGTATTGAAATCTGATTTCATCAATAATAATAGTAATAATGAAAGAACTCAAAAACGGCTGGACCAATTTTTATGATTGTTGTGTTTTCGGATTTGTCTTCATCGAAAATAAGATAAAAGTGTAATAAGTAGTAAAATATGATATTTCATCAATAGAAATAATAGTGATGATAATAAAATAATTCATAAACTGCTGAACCAATTTTTATGAGTTTCATGTTTTGGATTTATCTTCGTCGGGAGTTGGATAATAAGTATTAGAATATGATATTTTATCAATAAATATGATAATTAAAGCGGCAACATATCAGCCCGGCGCCTCAACCCAACCAGCAAAGTTGTTTTATAATTCCATGGTGTCGCAACAGTTTTATTTTATTACTATTTTATAATAACGTCCAAAACACTAATTGATTGTATTAGATGATCGGTGAACACAATACAGTTGTAGGCAATAAAAGTGTTTTATAAATTTGTCATAGAAACGTTTATGAAATAAAATTAAAAAACCATTATAAAA
>WOGP01009173.1:433-10857 GCA_015342065.1 Leptinotarsa undecemlineata | reverse complement strand
AATAATGTACCAGGTATATATTCATTAATTCGATTTAATGAAGGATACCTAAGATAAGAGAAAGTTGTAATGAATTCCAAGAAATGGAAATCTCCAGTGAAAA
Source organism: Leptinotarsa undecemlineata (assembly GCA_015342065.1). Lineage (NCBI taxonomy): Eukaryota > Metazoa > Arthropoda > Insecta > Coleoptera > Chrysomelidae > Leptinotarsa > Leptinotarsa undecemlineata. The sequence goes on along the minus strand of WOGP01009173.1, from coordinate 10,754 downwards.
TCACACAATAAAGTGTTTTTTGAATACAAAAAACTTATTATTACTCTGAGGTTACAAGCCTTCAGCAATAGGACATGTGGTCAAAAACTAACCAAAATGTGGTTTCGTGATTCCAAAATGACTGCTGCAAAACTGTTTGGACATGAAATGAAACACGGTTTCATGAAAATTGGTGAACCCGACATCAAAATATTTTTTTCCTTTGTATTAAAATACTAATCGATGATAATGTTATGGTGTACATTTGGCAGTCTTTAGGCTATGATTTGATGATATTTTGATTTCAACAAGTACCGTTACCCTCAATGAAACTGTGAAAATTATAACTGCTGCTCATGAAGTGATAAAAAAACAATATGTGAAAAAAAACTTGACAATGTTTACGTAAACATGGGATGGGGGATAGGAACTTCGCTTACTTCTACTGAGAAGGGAGCCATGGTAAATAATTTTGATAAATATGATTTTGTTATACTTGAACGGTCCCTGATACAAATAAATTTGATGGCCAAACATTTTGCCAAATAAGCAAACTCTTCAGATGTGAAATGATACCAAAATGATTGACAAAAAGTACGTGTAATAAATAATTGAAGGTGTTCATCTAGAGAATTACTTGTATTCCAGTTTTAATTCATACAATCAAATATCGATGTAGGAGTTTGATGTTATTTCACAATTAGCATATTGTGTCAATATTACAAAAAGATATTTTCCCGTGTTATATATCACTAATCTCTTTGACATGAAAGTGTGAAGTTTCACTGATATCACAATCTAATATTCCCACCATGAAATTATGAGTATGATAAAACAACGGCGGCAAGACATCTCAAAGCGATATCGCAAAACGTATCGTGATATCTTGAGAGGTCATCATGTTGCCTTGACAGTTAATTAGCGAGAACGTTCACGCAACATATTGGTTCATCTGTGGTTCATCACCCGATTCATGACTGTGCGACGTTGCCAATTGTCTTACCACGGCTAGTTACTGAACGCGGCATTCGTTTTTATTCTGTGTTATATTTAGCCTTAGCCTTGTCTAAGTATTTAGCTGTTATTATCGATGGCAGTTGCTGTCTACAGACGTTCTCACATGCGCCAAGCTGTCAAATCACATTTCAAAGTTCAATTTTTATGAAATGGGGGCTATAATAAATTTAAGTAAAATAAATATTCAATTTTTAGGCATTAATCTCAGAATAGTTAATATACACAGAAAATATACTCAATTTCATTCCAAAGGAAACTTACACCCCACATCTTATTATAATTCAAGGGTAAGTCTTTATATAACTTCTTTATTCAAACATTTTCAGAAATATTCATTCACAACCATTCGCCCTCTTTGTTATCTATGGCTACTTTTGGTTGGGTTAAATCACTTTACATGCGAAATTCTCCAGTTTTAAAGACAGCCAAAAGAACCTCTTGGTTTGGTCTTTGAATAAATACTGATGGGGATATTTTTGAGTGTTCAAAATTAACTACTCTTGTTTTTTATTACCATGAGCTGTAATTGATTAGTTTCTGAATTTCAGTGGTGCACTACAAATAAGGAACAACCCCAAGAAAAATCCAAATCCAGTGGTGGTATTTTGGCGTTTACATTGAAAGGAGTTTCCAATAGCACTCCCAAAAGTCAACCTGTTAGGGGATGTTTTCACCCAGGAGCTTCAGTTCTCTCTCGAGAAGCATTACCTTTGAAAGACCAAGATGTTGTTTCTGGAAGACAAATGATGCAGAGTATGTTACAATATATCTGGCCAAAAGATGATAAAATGATAAGAGACAGGGTAAAACTTGCAGTAGGATTACTAATAGCAGCTAAGGCAGCAAATGTATGTGTCCCATTTACATTTAAATATGCTGTAGATTATCTGAATGCCAGTTCTACATTAAATATGGACTCGGCTCCTGAAACAGCAACTACAATAGCCATAAGTCTCCTAGTTGGATGTGAGTATTGAGATATCATGGAAAAAAGAAAGACATGTATTCATTCTATAGAGCAACTACGTGGTATTGGACATGTCAGCTCATACTTAATGTATGAATTGAATATAATAAAAAAATTGGCTTTCTTATCCTCCGTCTTTATAAAAAAAAATTGGGAATTTTTTAAAGAAAGGAATGAAGCAATCAGTTTTAAAAAATTATTTCTATACTGTTTCGAGAGGGCTTTTCTTCTAGTTTGTGTCTGAAAGTTACTTCTTTGCATGATCTACATTTTGTATAGAGGTAATTTTTTGAAATTGCTTTCTTCCTTCCATTCTTTGGAAGATTTTCACTTTTTTTGTACAAAAATAGAGAAGTAGAAAACCAAAAAGTTTCTCAAAAATCAATTCTCATAAAAATATACCCCTTGCACTTATAAGATTTTACCATAAAATTCAACAAAAAAAAATCTAAACAAATCCAAAAAACTGATTAAAAAATTGCATGAAAATAAATATATAGACAAGAAATGTGCCAAATACCTCACATGTTACGAGTTTTTTCTAAAATGTATTTTTTAACGAAAATAGATAAGGATGGAATACCTTTGAAACCTTTAGTTTTGTTGATTTTCCTATCTATAGGTTTTTGAAATGGATTAGCAAAATATTGACACACGGTTTCGAAAAAGATGAATTCTATGTGAAAGATTCTTTTGAATTTTCTAATTTTATTGGAAATAATATTATATTCGAGAATTATACTTTGAATTCCCTTGATGTGGTATCTCTTATTACTAGCATTCCTGTAGATCTCTTAGTTAGTATAATTAAAAGAAAATGAGAAATCATTTCAAACTTTACCACTTTTCCTATGGATCTTTTCATAGGAGTTTTTGAATTCTGTCTAGACTCCAATTATTTTTGTTACAATGGATCTTTTTACAAACAAACTTTGGGAATGGGTAATTGTATTTCACCCATTTGTGCAGACTTGATCTTGGCAGAAATACAAAATATGCACATAAAAAACGTCATTTTCATTGCCTTTTTTCAAAAGATATGTTGACGATATTGATACTTCCATTCCAAAAAGTACAGAAATTGAAAAACTAGATACTTTTCATAGTTTTCATCCGAACCTGAAATTCACTCTTGAAATGGAAGAAAACAATTTGGGAACAAACATTCAATGTACCAATAGAAAATATCGAAGTTAATGGCCAAACATATGCTACTGTTGACTTGGAGAACTCTTTTTGCATAAAAAAAATGTGCAGCAAAATCCATAGACATATACTTCTTTCTTCAAAAATATCGAAGTTAACTCCCTTACCCATGCCACTATTTAAGATGAAAATTAGTTTTCTATTGAAAAATATCAAATTTTATCAATTGTCACTGCTTACCAAAATATCCGGAAATATTAAATAATTTTCATTTATTTCTTGAACCTTCAACACCTCATTCTTTCGTAACAGAACATTTTTGGACCATAGTTTATATAGCATCAAAATATATGTATTTACACCAACAACTGATCGAAACACATCCATCCATTTTAAAAACTTGATTGAAACAAAAATGTCAATAAATATGACTTTTTTCACGCAACTAATTGCACCTGATCTCATTTCGTCGGCGTTTTTTTTTCACCAGTGACGTATATTTTGAAGAAAATTTGTCTTTTTCCAACCACATTAGATCGAAAGTAAGTGAACATCGAGAGTTTAATGCTTTATAATTTATGTAGTTTATGTAAGGTCAAATTTAGAATATGGCTCTGTTCTATGGTCTTCATTATACAATTGCTTATAATACATAAATTGAAAAGGTTCAACGTCGTTCCCTAAAGTTTATTTACTTCAAATCCTATGGTATCTATCCTAATTGGAGTATTCCATATGAATCTCTTACCATAACATTCAATATTGAAAGTCTTGAATTACACAGAAAATTTGCTGAAATAATTTTTCTATATAAAATACTGCACAGCAATGTAGATGCTATAGAGGTGTTATTTCTTATAAATGTTTGTGTGCCTCATTTTAGAACTAGAAGTACAAATACTTTTCACAGCCGACTGGTCAGAACCAATTTGTACCTCAAGTCACCTATCTTTAGCAGGCTTATTAGCTTGTATGAGCCTGGGGATGGGGAATGAATAATTCCAATAAATTCGGCACTTCTCGTTCCCACAACCGATTCAATATCCTCCGGAGCGTAGGGCAACACTTGTGTCTAGTCAATACCGTAAGAGTGCCATAGGAGGTAATAAAGCACTCTTAGGGGCGCGTTGATGGATGTAGGCCGAAACCGTATACGCTGGATTATTATTATGTGACTAGCGCAATATTCACCTGACAGATTTTCGTCCACTTTTTTTAGGATACCATGTGGTACCTTGAAAGAGTTGAAAAAAAATTGACTTTAAAATTGAATGAATGCATAATTGAAGTCAAACAAACAGAATTGCAAGCAAATTAGAGTCACTAACTACCAGAAGTCAGCAACACCTGGCTCTAATGCATTAAGTCAGGTGTGTAAGTTCCATTTCCAGAGATTGAAACGTTGCCAAGTCATTCATCTTTTTAGTAAGTGAAAAAGTTAATCTTAAGAAGTAAAAGAATCTTGGAAACTATGTTTGTGTATAACGTTAGTATCGTCTCTATTATCAAGTTTATGATCTTATCGAGATGGAAAATAACTGACTGATGCTGAGCTATAAACTAAGTAGTAACTCACAATTGAGAATATAGCTGTACACTTGATTTCTGTGACTTCAATATTTCTCTGCTTTGAAGCCACAATTTCAACCCCAAATTTCAACTGGAGAGAGATTATTAGACACAATTGACCATTGTCAGTTAATTCCTGCAGAGAGAAAGAACAGGAGACTTCTTATCCCTTTGAAAAAGCCTTTAATTGAAAAGTTGATACAATTTTTTGCAGTGAAAACAGAGTATAATGCTAGTTACACTATTAACCACCAGAGGTGCTTATAGCTGAATTTCAATTAAGTGACTCAACTAAAACCATCAAGTTGAACTACTCTCAGCTAGATATATGGTATTAGTTGTATTTTTACCAAAATGATTTGTATGAATATAATTGATTAATTTAATTAAAATAAGTCACTAATATTCAAAGATAAGCAAGTTTATTCAAAATGATGTGATTGTTACACCTCATAAGTAGTTTTTCCATCTTAAATTCGATTTTCTTCAATTTACTTGTATTCAATTTTCTAATTACTGTTTATATTTATAAATATATTGTCATAATTACATGTATAATTATAAAGTAATGATAGATTTCCTTTTCAGTAGACTATTTTATGAATTTATGGAAAAAAACACTATTTCAAATACCTTTCTCTTCATGCCATTGGTAAATTGAAGGGGAAAATACCTATCAACAAGCACTATACCATTTTTTCTGATAATATAACGTTTTAGATGGTATTGCAAGAATGGGAGCAACGGGTTTCAATGAACTCAGAAATGCAGTATTTGCCAAAGTTGCTCAAGGATCTATTAGAAAAATTGCCAAAAACGTGTTTCTTCACTTACATAATCTAGATTTGGGATTTCATCTTCAAAGGCAGACAGGTAAATTGTTTTGGAATATATTTGTATCAGCTTTTTCTACGTATACGGTGTGGTCCACTAAGTCGGCAACAAATGGGAAACTTTTTTATTATCAATTTCTCAGAAAATTTTATTCTTGACAAAAGTTGTTGCATGTTCCAAAACTATAACAAGTGTACCTGAAATGGCTTTATGACAAACACCATACAGGATAAGCCAAAAAATATAAAGTTTGTTCAAGACTGTACCCTTATTTAAAAAAATATAGAAATATGTTGAAGAAAAAAGTCACGTATTTGACTAATATAAAATGAAAATCATGGTTCTCCAGATTTCTAAGATAGGGCCACATTGATATTTAAATTTATAGTGTATTCAGTTCGATCTTGAAGTGTTTGAACATTTTTTGAAGGGATATTCAAAAAAAATTCCTTAGAATCTAGGATGTAATCTCCTTAAATTTATTTTGATTTCAAATTTCAATGTCTAGTGTTATCTGAAATAATAGAGCGAGCTTATCCCTGTCCAGTATACAATATACTCATAATTTGGAAGTTAGGCCTTACTGCCTTGTAAGGGAAGTAAAATCTTGTATTCAGCTTTTGACATATATCAGCAAAGTTTCAATCACTGATTTGAGGCTGTATGAAAATTATATATGAACATTTTGGTTCATATGGAGACAACAGCTGATCAACGGAAAACCCTTCTTTAATAAATTTTTCTGAATGCAGTTACTTTTCATAATTTTGGACCTGTTTGTTATGAGAATACAAAAAAAAATAGAAGAATATATGGCACTGTGGGACACAAAAATATTAATAGTCCATAAATTTGTTATTAATATGGGACAGTGTGAACCATACCTCTTGATAGATTAAAATAATGTTTCGAAATACCATAATGATGTCAACCTAGAATCAGTGTCATCTCGGTTTTTAAAATTCATGGAAGAGTGGTTCAAAAAGTTGTTACTGATAGTCTAATACAATGAAAAATATCTCTTTTTAGACAAAAACGTTGGTTTGAACAATAAATTCATACATATTGTGCAATATTTCCAAAAAAAATGTTTTGTGGTGTATTGACATTTTTCATTTTCAAAGTTATTTTTAATGTCAAACGTAAGTTATTAGAAAGAGACCTAAATAGGTAAAAGGTAGATACATATTTCAAGATAGTTGACAGTGCAAGGATGGGCAGACAACATTTGGTTGTACAAAACACACATATGCAGGGTCAGCAATAGCAGCCAGACCCCAACATTCATGGATTCAGTCGGGAGATCTTGTGTTAGAAGGATTCAATCAACATGACCACTAAGGCAACTATAGCCGCCTGCGTGACATCAGAGATGCCAAGCTCGCATTTGGTTACACTGAATGCAGTGTGTGAGTTGCTTCAGATTTAATATCTGTTTTTTCACACATACATAGGGCTATCAAAATTGAATGGTAAGAAAAATTGAACTTTACCTTGTTTGGTTAGAAAAATATAAAGATGAAACCATAAAATTTCGAAATCTTTTTTGATTGTATCTTCTTTGTTTGCACTTCTACCTACTTCTACCTAACAGTTTCGGTACTTTATCATTTTTTTTAATTGACACTGACAGTCGTACGAATGGAAACAATATGTGTACAACAGCTGATTCTCAAAACAATTCAATGACACTCCATTATTTTAATGACCACGAAATACCTAAAATATGTTGGTATCAAAACCCTCTGATTTCAGAAAGATTTTTCCACGTAATGCGAGCTCCAGAAGTTTAGGAACAATTACTATAAGCTATGATCTGTCATGGAAGTAAGAAATACACCTTATGACCATTGAAAATTTTGAAAAACTATGAATCGGTGGATAAGAAAACTGAATTGGTGTTAACATCTTTATGTAAACAGATTTTTTTCATAATTTGAAGTTTTCACCTGAGTTTTTGAGACATTTTCAATATTACTCAAAAAATTCATCAAAATAAAAAATACCATATGAGTAATAATCGTTGACACTATGAAAATGCGGAATTTATATTCTTGGTTTCTGGAATAAGTAGAAATTTCATATGAGCTATGCATCAAAAAAATATATGAAAATATTAGTTTTGTGATGTAAACATAGTTCAGTACTGTGTGTATTATTTACTCAAATAAGAATAGTCTCGAAAAATAATTTGTGGTACATGAACGAAGTAAAGGATACAGGGATCAGTTTCCAATGTCTTTGCAAATAAAGACTGCTGAAACCAAGAAACAAATTTCGCATTTTTCAGTTTTGTTCGTACATCCAGGAACCAAAAAAACTATGATATTCAATAGTATTTCAAAACTGTGAACATTGCTTCAATTCAACCGACTCTCTACCTCTTACTATTGACTATGAATATCATTGGAGTTTTTTCCCAACACCAAACCGTTATTTTAACTCCTCGATACGTGTTTCGATAACTAATTGATCACCTTCAAGAGGAAGATCAAACTGTCTCTATGCATATTCAAACTTGAATATCCCTCTATGTTACCCTCCCAAAATTTCGTTGTAGATCCAGCACAAGAACTACTGCTTTACTTTTGTTTTCAGGAGCTTTGTCAAAAACAATTGACAGAGGATCACGAGGAATTAACTTTGTTCTATCAGCCATGGTTTTTAATATTGTTCCAATAGTATTTGAACTATCTCTGGTCTCTGCCATATTGGGCCTCAAATGTGGAGCAGCTTTTGCAGGTATAAAATTATCTAAACAGAAAAGGTAACACATAGGGAACTGTCCAGGTTCTTGTTGACTGTTATTTTGACTATCAATGATAATAATTATAGAATTTTCACAATAAATTTTATTGAAACGCTTTTTGCTACGCGTGGCTTCATCAGTTATTGGAATAGATAGAATTGATAAATCTGATAAAACAGGTTGATTTTATTTAAACAATTAGTTACAATACAATATTACTATTGGAAAACATGTACAATATTGAAATTTTTTTCAAAACTAAATTAGGAAAGAAAGTTTTTGGCTTTCTACTACTCCATCTTGATACAAAAAAAAGAGGATAAAGGAATCTTCCAAAGAAAGGAAGGAAGTAATCAATATGCAAATAAGTAACTCCATACATGGATGTGTAGATCATGCAAAGAAGTAACTTTCAGGCACAAACTGAAAGAAAGTTCTCCTGAAACAGCTACTTTCATATAAAAATTGAGTTATACGAACGAAAGAAAAAACTCTCGAAACAAATACTTCTATATGAACACTGAATTATACAGAAAATACTTTTATTTACCCAGTTTGTATGTTCCACAACGAATGTTTGAAACATTCGTTGTGGAATAAAATCATATATCATTCACATGATTTCTACTTTAAATGAATGGCAACAAATTGCACTCACATGGAACACTGTCATCCTCACTGGTATACATCGAGGTTTTGCCATAAGACATTTGTATCAAGGCTCTTCAGTACCAAATTGGATAACATAGAAAATACACACAATTCATTCATGATTGACGATTTTTGATGTCACTGTGTAAGCTTGATCTGCTTATGTCATCGATGATGACATTCATTCACCTATTTGTCTGGGGACTAGCGGGTCCGTCAAATATCTCCAATTCAAATCTTAATTTGTTTATAACTTTTGTAGTTTTTCATGTACTAAAAAACAGTTTTAGCCATCGTACGTATTTTTCCGACCTAAATCTCTATTTTTTACCTTTTTCAACTTGTCAACTACACTATGTTCCCGGAAAACAAAATTCCGCCTAGGAAGCGGAAATTCAAGACCAATCACGATGTCATCAGAGCTGTGGAAATCTAATAGTTTTGAAAGTAAATATTTTTATCGTAGATCATTTCTATCACTACTTTTCGATCGGTCCCTGTACTTTCGGGGTCAAGTAGGAGTCGTTTTTTTAACGTGGCAACATGGTCCACGGCCTCCGTTCGAAATTGACATTTATACAATATTACCGGGTAACGGTGAAACGAAGTGGAATGGGAGAGTAAAAAAGAGAGAGAAGTGACTGAGTACATTCAAGAGAATATGTTGTTGAGTTGTTGGAAATGAAGAGATAAATTTTGATTCGCAGCATTGACGTTGGTAGCTGGTTGGAAAGGCTGCTAGGTGGGGAAGACATTTTTACACATTTTAATTGTTATTGTTTTGGAAGTTGCGTAATGAAAACTGCATTAACCCTGCGTCACATACGTGGATATTTTTTTCATTAGTATACAGCGTGACTCACGGTCGATGATAGGTTAGACGTTTCTGGAAAACGCAAAGCATGATTTTTCTGAAAATTTCACTTCTCACATTTCCTTACCTGTTCTATCGATCTAATATATTTTCAGCATTGCGGCGTTGCCACTTCCATCAAAAAGTCCTAGCAACTTTATTTTTTTAATGAAACACCCCGTATATTAATACATTTTTGGAATCGCTATGGTATTTTAATACTTTTTTGTTAATAATGGCATATACTTATCTCTATCTGTTTTCGAGATAAAAAATAAATTGTGCTAAAACATAGCCTTAATTGAAATTAAGTACATCGGTACTCTCAATTCATGAAAAGTTGATACTTTGATGATAGTTTGGACAAACTCAAAATATTCAAATAATACCAAGAAATCGACTCCATATCATACAGGCCGTGCTAAAATTACTATTATTTCCATTGTGCATAAAAATAGTCAAAAGTTCATTTTTTCAAATGAAACCCCCTGTATATTACTCGGTAAATTGAAAGATGGTAAAAAATGCTTCAAGATGATATATCATGTGCCTATAC
>WOGP01009172.1:0-10858 GCA_015342065.1 Leptinotarsa undecemlineata | reverse complement strand
ATAATTTTTGATGGCACTTCTTTAATATATCTTTTATAATTTTTTTCTGCTTCAGAAAAAAAATATAACGTTGGTCAATATTTATTTGTAACAAATTGTTAAACTTATAAACAAATAAATAATGAATACTTTTTTTTGACAAAGTATTCAAAAGTGTAAATTATGATTTTTTAAAGCAAAATTATTTCTCAACTGATTATTTAAACAAAAAATTAAAATTAAGAAAAAAAAATTTTAATTATAATTATTTCTAGAAAACAAAATAGCGAAACAAATTTTCAAAAATATTGAATTTTTCTATTTGTTTAAAACAATTTAATGAACAAGTTACATAAAAATTCATTCCCTATGTTATTACCTGCCATTGTTTAATGTGAAAACAGACAGCTAAATATCAATTAAAAAAAATTTTTTCAACAATTTTCAGATATTTCCTTTTGCAATAGATATAAAAAATCATAATTGAAAAATTAATTAAATTTTATGAACTTTCATCGCAGGATCATATGAAGTAGGTATATATATCAAAAAGGCTCTACGAAGATTAAAATTTATAGGCCAATTATTTATATCTTTCATCCCATTATTAATGCCAACAGAGATTGGGAAAAAATTTGTTAGATAATAATTGAATAACTTTTTGAAAAATGGTGATAAACCTTTTTCCTACGGGTCTCGATTCATTCAAGTGTTGAGAATATTTTTTTCAAATTTTTAAAATGACATTTTATATTATAAAAAATTATTTCTTTTGATAAACTCTCATTAGCGGCAGCGCGCTTATGCCGTAACAGCCGCGCGGAACCCTATTTTCAACGTCAAGTTAAAATTATAAATAATGGAGATAGAGTTTCGGGTGTCGGTCCTTTTTTATTTGAAATTTCCTCCTCCTCAACTAGCTTTTTTCAAAAATGCTTATATATGTATATTTTTTAGTTATTAACGAAGAACTAAATACCTTTTTTTTAATTTTATTTTGTTAATGACAATTGCAATTTTTTACCTGCACCAAAATCCTTCAAAAAAATTGTTCTAGAGGTGATTCCGAATCGAATGAGCTATCACTCATATATTTAGGACCTTTATCTCTATTTTTCATGTTATTGAACTTGTTGATTAGACTAATATGCCAAAAGCATATGCAGGAATACCTAAATTGCAGGTAAATCGAGGCTGGCCTGAACAAATTGTTCTTTTACTTAATTTGATTTACAGCCAGTCTTCAAGTATGCAAACTCAATATATGTCAATACTTCTAAATTGAGTATTTTCTGGAACAAACTAAGTATTTCGATTAGATTTGGTTCATTCCTTCTTTGCATAACTTTGAAAGTTTCTCTTTCAAATCACTTGGGTTCATTCTTTACCTGCATGAGCTACGATCTGTGATATTGGATGAATACACTAGGGTCATTTCACATTAGGGAATGTTGATTTGAATTTCATAAAGAGAATATAAACACATGACGAGATTTTTCGATAATTTGGATTTGAGTCGCTGAAGATTAAATTCATTTGGAAAAACGTTATCAGGAAGTTTATTCCACATAAACGCAGTTCTTCAGATGAGAGAGTTCTATAACAGTGAACTTCGAGATGTACTGAGTCGAACCTCAAAGCGATGAGCAGCCACAGTCCGTCGCGTATTTCTGATATGTACCGCTCTGAATCAAATGTGCCAAGTCACCTGAATACTTCCCGTGAAAGTATCTATAGAAGAGAGACAAATCTCCAACCTTTCTTCGATGTTCCAGGCTAACAAGGTTGCACGTGATGTTCGCGTCTCCAATCAGCCTGATAGTTTTTTTTGGATGGAATCCAGCAACTTCAGGGTATGTTTGGGGACAGATCTCCATACATGAGAACAATACTCCAAAAAAGGTCTAATAAAGCATCAAAAGTTGTTGAGGTATGTACAGTTTTCTGGTTCTGAACAGTGTTCCAAGCTTTTGAGAAGCAGCCTTTGCAATTCCAGCGACATAATTGTGCCAATATATATTAGTTTCCATTTTAAGCCCCAACAAACTTATCAAAGCAGAAAGCGAAACTGTCTGGCCTGTATCGCATCCATTATTAATATCAGTCTTCTGAATGCCTGTTCGTTAGTATTATTTCATTAGTATGTGAAATATGAGAAAATTCCAAAGAAAAGAAAGAAAATCTGACATGTCTCCCAATGTCTTTAGAAAATATGTATATCACCGACAATATTTATATTTCTGCTAAAATCATTAACCCCAAACTATTGTGTACAAATATATCACACTGCTGTATATTTTATTTGTCCCTTTGGCTCAAGGTCTCCACAAGGAATGGAGGAAGGTGAGAGGGTTCATATGGAGCTTCACACGTACCTAGCCAGTAGGTTATCTTGAGAGAGTCACCAAGAAATAAGAAATTTGAATGAACGTATTTGTTTGAAACTTATTAACAACTAAGTGAAATCACAGCTTTAAAACGCAGCATTCATGATCCAATACCGATAGCTCTGTTTCGACTTGTCATAGGTTCCTTCAGCGGTGTCCGAAACAGATTTGTTTCTTTATAATTAGATTAATTAGAAAGATATGAAAATATTCAATATAATTTAAATGAGATTATGCATTGCCTTAATTTCAGTACGGAACTGAATTCTCTTCGAAACAATCCGAGATATGTGGATATTCATCAGTCTCCTATCAAGGTTAATTCACAAGTGATTGATCCACCTTCTTCTTCTTCAATGCGATCAGTGGAGACTCAGGTCATTCTTGTCCCCCAAATATGAGTTACAGTACTCGTAGTTCTGCTTCCCTTTCAGTGGAAGAGATTCATAAAACAAGAGCCGAATCTATCCCTCTACGAAATCCCTCTTCACTTGGAAGGATCGATCGCAGCTTGAGAAATGGTTCTTATAGAGATTCAATGAAACGTGTTCTTCCATACGAATCAGTAGAAAGTTGTCCTGAAAATCTAGAGAAAGAAACTGAATTGGATAATTTAGGAAACACTTGCTACATGAATAGCATTTTGCAAGTCTTGTTCATGACGAAGAATTTCAGGAACAAGGTGTTAATGATGAACGAGAACGGGAATGTTTCCTACTCATTCATCAATCTCAAACACCTGTTCATGCAGCTGCAGTTTCGTAAGAATGTATCATCTTTCACTCCAACCGATTTCCTGGAGTCTTTGAAGTCCACTAGATACTCGTTAGGACAACAAGAGTATTGTTCCAAATTCTTGGGGTTCTTGTTGAATACTCTTCGTGAGCAAAACAATAGCAAAATCAATACTTCTAACCGCTCTGGATTCAATGAAACCGTACAGTCCATCTCGTCTTGTTTTGTAAATCTTTTGCTGGAAAACTCCTCATTTTAGTGAGTTTAGTTTACTTTGTAGTGAATGTTCAAGAGGTAGTGAAAACGTATGTGAATTTCTGGAACTTCATCTAGCTTTTCCTAATATGAATAATAACCAGTCCGTGCAAAGCTTATTGTTGAATCATATGAAAATGAAATTTTTAACAGGTGATGATCGACTGTATTGCCAAACATGCGCTAAACTAACTGACTCTTATAAGGAAACAAGTATATCTGAGGCACCAGTCAATCTAATAATAACGCACTGATGATCTTCAAACAAAACTCAACATCTGACGGAAGCAGAAACTCTTTGGAAGGTTCGAAATAGATGAACATTTCAATCTAGCACACTACTATTACAATATTCATGCAGTCATTGGTCACTCTGGTTCTGGCGTTGAATTTGGTCATTATTACGCCTTGGTCAAAGACGAAACGGACTGATTTAAGTTTGACTATAGTCGTGTCACGAAGTGTTCTGGCGAAGCATTGGATCTATTGGAGTATCTGGAGACACCCTACATTTTGTTTTATGAGAGAGAAAACATTGGTAGATCAAGATCTTCAGATGACGTGGTGCTGCAGGTTTTTCCGGATTTTCCTGTAGCTGAAGAAGCAAATGCACCACTGGAATCAATGATGTCGCCAATTCATTTTTATTGTTGTTTTTAGTTTTATCGTTGTTTTAATAAATTCAATATAGAACATTGTGATTTCACCTACCACATTTTACAACTATTTCATTTTTTATCAAAGAAGTAGCAGAAAATTCTGGAATAATTTCCAAATTATCAGACATTCGAAACTAACATTTCACATAATACAAAAAAAACAAATGAGTCAACAAAACACACTAATTACCTGATCTTCTATCGTATCTCTTCTGATGAACTTCATGGGCTCCAAATGAGAGTGGAATTGATCGACGACAGTCAGAGGTTGTTTGAGTAGGTGTTCTGAAAAAATGAACGTGGGCGTCACTAGACGTATTACCTAACCACGGTTGGATTCTAATTCGAGTTAATTACATCGTTTAATCTATTTGATGTTTCCTCGACTTAGCGACGGGGTCACGTTTGAACGGATTATACTCACCGATGATGTAGCCCATTGTTACGTCATCTGGTAGACGGATTCTTTCACCTGTACTGATGAACCTGCCTTCACTGAAACAATAGAACAATGTGTAGTAACAATAATGTAAGTAGTAACAAATATTCAGAAAGAAAAAACCGCTGTTTATTGGAAACAAGAGAAACCAATGACTTCACTTACTAAATTAGATAGAAAATATTCCTGTAGAATCTCAATTCATTACCGGATTTCAATATTTTTTTAAAATGTTAAGTAATGGAAGATCTTCTACGAAACAAAATTTGATTTTTTTTTCAATTCTTGCTTTTTTGTAATAAATAATAAATGATTTTTATCAGAGATTTTATTGTTAATAAAATAAATAAAAAAAATATGTTAAAGAGTTCCATTGAAAAAATAATAATGATTTAGATAATGTAATGAAAACTAAAAAATAATTCAAAAGGTCCTAAGTAGCAGTCACTACATCCCTCTCCTCAGCAATCTACGGTATTGATCAGATAAAAAATATAATAAAATCGTTGGGCGTAGCGTAACCTGCGTAAATAAGTAAATACCTCACCCAACAATTTTGGTTTTTCAACTGATCAATAGAATAGAATAGTTTATTGGCTATGTGCTACATTTGAACAAATATTTGTAGAAAGTCGAAACACAAAAATTTATAAATATGACGTCATACATACAAATAAAACTATCACAATGCTTGTATAATAGAACAGTGTAAATAATAATAAAAACAATCAATCAACTAATGTTAAAAATGAGAACAATTATTACTCACTCAAAGTCACATGAATTATCTGTTGTATTGCCGTATTACCGTAGACTGCTGATGAGAGTGGTGTGGTGACTACTATCTAGGACCTTCCGAATAATTTTTTTACCACGCTTTCATTAGCTTCACCTGCATATATGTATGTTTGTTTGTAACTCCAGAATTATCGACATTATTACTTAATTTATTCGCTGGCAGATGGCGCTGTATGTAACCTCCTTGATATAATTCGACCTCACTTTACATGTATTTCTTCATTTGAAAAAAGTATTTTTTCAATTTATTAATTTAATTAATTAACATACTTCTATTAGCTTCACTTTTATGTATGTATGTTTTTTTGTTTGTAACTCTCCTTTTCATTTCATATTTATTCCCGTTTGAATGTTCGTGATCTGTATTTGACAGAATTATCGACATTATTGCTTGATCTATTCGCGGGCAGATGGCGCTGTATGGAGCCTGCTTGATATGATTCGAACTCACTTTATTTTTGTTATTAACACGTGCGCCTGCTGCTTTATTTGTAACCCCCCTTTGCGTGCCTGCTGCCTTACTTGGCTTGGTAGCTGATTTTCAGGCTCCCTCTTGGGAATTGAAAAATATCAATAGTCATTTTTCTAAACAATATACGGCTGATTGATCCCAAAGTTTAGATAAAATGAATATAGTTTTAAAAATACTAAAAAACACGCTTTTATAGCACAAGAAACTAAAAAATGAAAAATAAATATATTTATAAAAAACTAAAAAACACACTTTTAAGGAACATCGAAATAAAAAGTTAAAAGTAATTTTTTTTTAATAACCTTAAAAAAATAACGAACAAAAAATAATAGTTTTATTGTGAAAAAAGCGTGAGCGCTTTTTGCCATATTTTTTGTATATCAAGCGCCCATCGCTTTTTTCACAATAATACTAGTATTTTTTGTTCGTTATTGTTTTAAGCTTATTTTATTTTTTTTTATTTTTCAGTTCGAGATTCTTTAAAAGCGTGTTTTTTAAAATTATATTTATTTAGTTTTTAGTACACCATCCTCATCATTAGCTTTTTTTTTCAATAATACCGTTTGAATAAATATTTTTTTACTTATTGTATTTTCAAGATTTTAGTTTCCAATTTTGTTAAGTAGGTACTCAATTCTTTTCAGTCCGTTCAGTTCATTTAGTGCCTCAGTATTAAGGTAATACGTAATCCGCCATTTTGTAGCTGCGACTATCTTGAATTTGCATTTTTTTCAAAGTGTAATACTATTCTACTAGTCAAGCCCCGTCATTCATACACATATTGAAATTGTGAAACAATATGTAATCCGCCATTTTGGAGCTGCGGCCATCATGGATTTACAATGATACAGAATACAGAATTTATTAAATTCTGTTGTCATCCAAACTAAAAATGTGTACCCAATATCGGATCAATCTGTCAATAGGAAGAGGGTCAAACTTCAATTACTTACTTTAACCCAAACAAATAAACAGGACAAACAAAATAAAACTGTTTAAGAATTAGTATGCCTCTAATAAAAATAGATCTTTAAATTCTAAAACGCTTTCAATTAACAGTCCCATAAAAGCAGCCTGTATCAGCAGTAATGGTATTATTTTTTCAACATAATGTAAAAATAAACCATCATTGAACGAACAAAATATTTCAAAAAGGAAAAATATGTAATGAAAATAGGGGGTTCGCATTAAACTTTGGAAATTAAATCCAAAATAGGCACTGCTTTCAAACCAGAACCACAACACTCTTCTCGACACGCGTCTCACCAATCTAGTTGACATCTTCAGGAGATGAAATAAACTGAATCTCAACTCTGAGCCTGGCTTATTTGGGTCTAATACATATCCTTCACTTGAAATAACTGAATATCATCTTAATTCATTCGACATCAATGATCCATAAAAGCGTTCTCGAAAATTAATAAAAACGCCTGATTGATTTTTTCCAGTTTATAATGATTTATATGGTGTTCTGGATTGAATCACTCTTTTTCTTTTCAGCTTCCATTAATATTCTATAACGGTTCTTTCAATCTAGCCACGAAATCACTTATACAACTCACCAATTCCTTGAATAAAAAATAATTGTATCTCACGTTTCACGACTACCGATTTAACGCATATTATCTTAGAATTATTCGGAAAATAAAATCATCTGAAACGAATCCTCGTAAGCGGCGAGAATTCAATCAAATATCAAGACTCGAGACACGCTATACAAAATCGTTCTTTTGTTCGGAGTCACGAAAAGAAATCGAAATTTCCTTTCATAAAGAGGCAAAATATTAATTTGATATTGGGTAAATATGAAAGTATGAAAGACTTGGTCTTTCAATTCTTTGGGCTTTATGGGTATGCGTCCTGTTGAAAATGTAAATTTTGTTCATCCAAGAGCGGGTTGTCTTCTTCATCAACTTGGCGTTCTAAGGACTGTGTTATGAGAGGATCGATTATATTTTCCAATAAGTTAAAATACAATTGACCAGTTAAATTTTCTTCAATAAAAATAGGGACAATTATTTCCTAGAATTCCAGCCCAGACGTTAATTTTTTGTGGATATTGCGTATGTTCCTCTCGAAACAAGTGCGGATTTTCTTCATCCCAGTATCTACAGTTATGCTTATTTACAAAGCCATTAAGAAAAAAAGTTGATTCATCACTGAAGCAAATATTTTTTATTACATTCAGGTCATTTTGAATTCTCGCAGTCATTATTTCACGAAATTCAATTCTCCTATCATAGTCATTCTCACTGAGTTGCTGAAGAATACTCATTTAGTTAGGAAAGAACTTGTTTAGTTTTAAAAGTATGTATAGAACCAACTGAAATATTTACTAACTTAGCGACTTTCGAAATTGAAGTAGTAGGCTCAACGGCGAAATGGCCTAAAATCTCAATCTGTGAGGCTTCCCTAAGAACTTTCGGCTGCTTTACTGCTTTGTTGCACACAGAACGGTCCCTTCAAATTTTTGAAGAAGGTCTAGAATATATCGGTGACTCATATTTTGGGATGCATGCCTTTCATTAAAAACCCGGGCTGTCCTACGAACACACCTAGGTATATTCAGCACCATAAATAAAATTAATTTCAGTTCTTTCTTGTAAAGTGTACACCATTACGATTTGTATTACTGTCGGTGCAACTGGTACCACTTGACAAATAGTTTAAAATCAGGAATAACTAATTCTGATATATGTTTTCACCATTTAATTGTAACTGACGCCAAAAAGCAACTGTGTGTCCTTATCTCACTTTCAGCTAAAGCAAAAAACTCAATGTAAAAAGAGACATAAATATACCGTTATTGAGTCAGTGGTATCGGTTCCATAAATTTTTGCATTTTGTTATAATTCATTTTATTTTTGTCCTATTTTACGAGAACGGATCAACCAATTTCAGTTTTCTAAACGAGGTTGAGTGAGGATTTTTAAGACCTTTAAAATGATGTGATACAAGATAGGGGGTGCTATTTAAAAGTATTAAGTGGGGGTAGGGGTAGGGGATTAAACCTAAAATACCACTGGCACTGATTTAAAACTTCCCCCTCGATATCTAAATTGACGTGTTTTTTGCCTACGGAAAATTCTCCCTGCTAAACAAAGTACTAGGGGTGGGAAGTTCTGAATTGAAGGCACTGTATACTAAATGCAATTTAAAAATGACAAGGTGTTGTTGATTTGTTAACTTATCGAACTTCTAAATGACAATGAATATTTCAAATTTAATTTGAAAAAAGTTTGCAAAATTCTGCATTTGCCCCACTTGTCAGCGATATAATAGCATATGAAACTTTTTTATAATACGAGACTACACCGTTCAAAAAATTGTCCAAAAATCATCCATTCATAATGACAAGTTGAATAAGCATTTTTATCCGAATTTTAATTCAATGCAGTTACATTTCTGGCTAATTTAGTGAATTCCAAAATGTTTAAAAAAATCTGTGAGGCTTCACGGAATTCATCCCATTTTATTATGCAATATTTCATAATGGATTCTGCCAAAGTTTTTTTAGGAAGAATATGTCTAATAGTATGAAATTTACGCTATACATTCAGACTCAAAATATTATTATTCAGTCGAAGATTACTTTTTCTCACATTAATTCCAGACTTTTTATAGACTTCATCCTCACCTTCACCAGTGGAGATCATGGTCGTATCATCAGCATAATATGACCGAGATATTCATTATTCTGCGTTATTGCGTTTATGTAAGCAAGAAAAAGGACCGGGCCAAGTACTGTTCCCTGGGGTATACCCATATTGATTTGTAATGTTGTACTGAGCTTGCAACCCATTTCAACAGTTTGTGTATGTTCTTTCAAGTAATTTTGCATTAGTTCCAAAGCTTGACTTCTAATACCATAATTACACAATTTTTTGAATGGGGTTTCATTCGACACAGTATCAAAAGCTTTTGCCAAGTCCATAAACACCGCGAGAAATTTCAAACACTTGTCCATAGCTCTTCCTGTTTGTTCCACGAAGTCGAGCACGGCATTTTCAGTATTTGATTTGTTTATGGACCAGAATTGTTGTGTTATTAGATGATGTTTACCAATGAAATATTTCATTTGATTTTTGACAGATTGTTTGAATAGTTTAGCAAAAGCATTGATGACAAAAATTGATCGGTAATTGTACATATCATTTTGACTCTCAACTTTTATGACTGTAGTTACTCTCTTAACTTTCCACTGGGACGGTATATCACCATTTTTGTAACACATTAAGTAGTGGTTTCAATAGATATTTATGTAATATCAGTTCGCTAGTTGTTCCGTCTTGACCTGATGCACTATAGTTGTTAAGCTTTGATAATCAAGTTACAAAATACGATATACTCTTATAGAGCATGAAACTTAAATTCCCAAAAAAAATTATTGATTTCAGTCTCATGTCTTGTTCATACCAATTTCATAAAATTGACATTAGTGAATCTGATCCCTCCACATACTGTAGTAATATTTTACATGATCTGGATTACTAATTTTCGTGTATCAAATAAACCAAGACGTATGATTGAAGGTGATTGACAATGTTTCATGATGAATTTCACTAGTTCGGACTTACACTGTCTAATATATAAAATTATTTGAAATCCCTGAAACTACTAAAAAAGAAGTACTAAAAATTAAAAATAAATAGCTGTAAATAACAATTATAGTAAGCCAAAAAACCTGAAATGAAATAGTAGTGAAATAAAATACATTACAAGAAAAAACATCGCCTTTTGTGAAGAATTCAAGGAATTTTGTCGAACTACTAGTGTCAATTGAAGTCACACAGGAAGATCAACTAATTAGTTTCGACGTGGAAAGCCTCTACACCAACGTTTCCGTTGAAGAGGTACTCCAAATCATAGAGAGAAAGCTATCCAAAGACGGGAACCTGAAAGAGAAAACGAATCTACCTATAGAAGTAATTACGGACTTACTAGGATGCTGTGTAGGAAACTGTTATTTCCAACTTAAGTACGAACTCTTTACACAAGATGAGGGACTGCCAATGGGATCGCCACTTTCACCAGTCATAAAGAACATATATATGGAGTAATTTGAAACTCTAGCCATTGAAGAAGCCCACAAGAAACCTCGAGTCTGGTTGAGATATGTTGACGACACCTTCAT
>WOGP01009171.1:0-10858 GCA_015342065.1 Leptinotarsa undecemlineata | reverse complement strand
TTTGTGGTGTCCAATAATTATAGGATCGACTTACGGCGCCCTTCTTTACTTTCTACGGCGCACCAGGGCGCCGCGGCGCACACTTAGGGAACCCCTGGTTTAAATATTCTCATCTCTCTTCGTGAGGAACGTGTGTCTATCTGTCTATCTAATTGCTCCTAGTAAATCTTTCGTTCTATATTTCTACTTATATTCTTGTCTTCAATCAAAGTATGTCTCCAGTCCTCTCTTCCCTGTTTCCTTTGCTTTGCATACTTTCATGACAACTCTTACTACTACTGTATTGTGGTCAATAAAAAGTCATAATGCCCTACTTCTGTTTCGACGGCATTTGCTTGTTCAGCTCCTTCATCTGTTACGATTTTTGCTCAAGATATCAAGATGTCAAAAACATAGCCGGAATTGATCAATGGAACGCAAAATATGTATTACTCAACTGGTATATAACCGGTATATTCGCCAATGAACAATCCAATCATCAAAACATTTTTGAACACATTTTTTGTAATCGACTTCAGTGGGCGTTGCGAATTTTCTTTTATGTCATGTATCAAGTTTGAGTTTCGGAAAAAAGAAAAATCGGTCGTAGCCAAATCAGGTGAATACGTTGGCTGCTCGATAAGGTTTGCACTTTCACACATCTGATCTTTTTGACGAATTAGCTCTCTCAAATACCGCCTAATGCTCAGATAATAATATTTATTTACTGCCTCACCTTCTGCCAAGAATTCCGAGTGCACAACACCGCGGTAATCGAAAAAAAAAAACTGTTAACATCACCTTTACTTTTGATCAACTCAAACGAACGTTTTTGTTTCGGTTCAGTTGATAGGTGCCATTCCGAAGCCTGTTGACTGGATTGCATATCGAATTCGTGCACCAATAGTTAAATAACAAATTGACTACTTTAAAAAAATTACACACAAAATCCGCATGAGTATAGAGGACAGTGCCAACTTAGCTACATAATTAATTTCGACAATTTCTTCACGCCTTAACGCGGGCTTTTTAAATGATTCAATTCCTAACCTTACTGTTGATTGACGTACGAGAATTTTTCATATTCTGTTATTGTGGTGTGTTATAATTCGCTGTGTCGCTATACTTTTACTTCAAACAGGAAATATATGAAACCATAATTGTTCTCCTCGAGGGCAGACCACTTTAAGTTTGGATCTCATTTTTTATGTTAACGCATCAAAAGGAATGTTCAATTTATTCCACTCCTTGATAACTTTTTTAATATAGACGGTTTCTAAATAATAGCTTTTGATATACAATTTTAGTTTTCTTTAATCTCCACGAAGATGTCAGAATGGGATTGGGAAAATTATTTACTTACTGTTAGTAATGATTGAGAATATTCGTTTTATTAAGGTTTTTCTCACAGGCAAAATCCCAATGGTCGGAGAATTACTAATTTCAATGAGTTACCCAAACACATAGACAAGAGTGAGAAAGTTAAATGTGTGACTCACGGATGGCTTTCCAGTGGAGAAGCTGAATCATGTATCCTCATAAAAGATGCCTATTTGAATGCAACAAATTATAACGTTATTATTGTGGATTGGAGTCCCATATCAGGTATACATGTTAACTCACCTAAGATAAAAAAAAATAAAAGCATAGTTACTTCAAGTGATTACTGAATTGTAACGTTTACATTGAAATACATTGCAGTAAGTTTAAAAAAATAGCAGTCGAATTGCGGTCAACAGGAACGTATTCAGGATCCTCCTGGTTGGGAGGGGGTCAAAAATAAAGAATCTCAATTCATGTGCGTCATTTAAACAAAGACAGCCTGAGCGGTGAAATCATTGACAGATGAATCGATATCTGTCGCCGTTACGTATCTCAAATCAATGTTTAGGTTACAAGAAATATTATCTTTTTGTTATTACATACACCTTTGGTGAACATTTGAACCCTTTACCCCCCCCCAACCCTGTATACGGCCCTGGAATCGAGAAAATGATAATTTTGTAAGGGCAAAATTTGAATCTCTCAGGTATATACAGGGTGTTTCCCAACTTCAGAGGGTGATTCTTCAGATCGTTTAAAAAAAGTTTCAATGAACATATGTCCAGAGTTGCTTCGTTTCTCAGATACAGAGCATTAGAAAAAACAGTATATTTGTGAAATATCATAAATATCCTCACACCGATTTGGTTGAAATTCGCTTTAGTTATTTGAAGTAATAAGGCGCTTATTCACCCCAAACTATATTGAAATTTTTAGGTCCAGTGGCATCTCAGTGGGCACCACAGACAAGAGTATTGAGAAAAAAAAGAACGTCACTGACTTTTTTTGTAATTAATTATTTTAAATTAGGCAACCAAAAATACAACATTTTTGTCGCTTGTGTTGTCTTCATATCAAGCTTCGTTTTCGAAAAAAATCACTTCTGAAAACTATCCATGCACCAGTGGTCCCAAATTCTACTTATCATGTGATTTCATCATTAGTATTAGGAATGCAGAATAAATAATTCATGATATAATTGTACCTACTCATTTCCAGGAAATGTATTTTATCCTATTCCGATGAGAGCCACAGCCAAAGTCGCAGAATATTATGGCAAGTTTCTGAATTATCTTGTAGATAAAGCTGGTATTAATCCAAATAACATTCATCTGATTGGCCATAGTTTAGGATCCCACGTATCGGGATTTGCTGGAAGACGTGTACGAAAAGGAAAAGTTGGAAGGATCACAGGTATTTTTCCAATATCTAACAACTCCGCGTGAACCACTTTCAGATTCGACTTATTTATCTTAATGACAAGTTGCATGTCTTCGCAAGCTGAAGACGAATTAGGAGAAGGAGATTTGGATTTGATAACATTTTGGTTTTCTACTCCTTCATATGAAATGAAAATCATGCTTCTCTTTTCGGTTTGTACTTCAAGCATTTGTTGGGGAATTGAAACAGAAATCGTTCACAGAAACGTTACACAACGTAATATATGAAAGAGCATTGATAAAAAATTTCATTTTCATTTAAATCTATTACTGTTTGGACGACATTTTGATTGCCAGTAACATAAAATTATAGCACTCAGGATTCTCTTCCATACTTTTGTTTATTCCGTGTTAATGTTACCAATCTTTACCACAACTTACCCCAATGATGTGGATATTTCAAATTTCCTGATGGGTCCCTATCCTTATTACGCTCTCCAAGGTTGTTATAACAAAGTTAATCCTTTTATCATCGTCGTAACATCAACTCTGCTGATTGCCAATTCAGTCTGTCAATTTTCATTTTAATGTAGGTTCACCGTAGGTGAAATATAATATTTCCCAGAATCGTATATAGGGTCGAGCTGCGATGAAATGAGTCAAGTCACAGACATACTACTGCTTAGTTGTATAGTCTATCCATTCCCAATTGGAACGGCAATTTAAATAAGAGTACGGTGATAAATAAGAGTACGGTCTAGAGATCAATTACCCTAACACCAACCTGATATTTTTGCACTCGACGAGCGTTTCCCTAACAAGGTTATCATTTTCAGGAGAACCAAATTGATACTGAATCTAAAGACACGGGAAAGCTGTTTATATATCTGAAGTTTTTTGGTCCAATGTGGACTTTATTTGTTAAATGATAATTATCCTAATTGATTTTTCGGTAATTAACTAGTGGAACCACTACCTGCGAAGTAATTTGTCAACGATAGATTAAAAAGCGGACAAATTAATTTGCAGGTAGTAGTTCCTCTAGTTAATTACCGAAAAATCAATTAGAATAATCATCATTTAACAAACAAAGTCCACATCGGACGAAAAAACTTTAGGTATATAAACAACTAACCCTTGTCTTTATTATGTGCAAAGTTCCATAAATCTGATCGTTATTCAACCCGATGATGATTCCTCCTCATTCGAATATAGCGAAGAAGAATTTGGATTTTTCTAGCAATTTTGGTGGCTTCTATTATTTTGTATTTTGTTTCGACTCGGAAATCAACTACTTTAAATTTCGAAGTTTTTCATAATTACCCATAGTTGAAAAATTCAGTTGAGATAACTTTTTCATGGGGTGATCAATTGTTATGATTGTAAGAATAAGTAACTGAAAAACTACCACTCAAAAATAATATGCCGACGCCTATGTCGAAACGAGAATTCCTTGCCTTGTCTGTGCTGTTTCAATTGATATTGGAAACACTATATCTGTATCGACTAGGAGTGACACTCTAAAACTGTAGTTGATCACTCGATTGATTACTGCGAAGTACGGTTGTTATACGAATGGGAAGATCTGCTCAATTGTCTGTCGTATATAATTCAATACCCTGAGTGTTATCAGCGGGAAAAGTAGTTGTTTTTCGGAAGAAATTTTCCATTTTTTATTGATTGGGTGACGATTTTGAAAATGCCTGTATGGGATACACTTTAGACTAACCTCTTTAACCTAACTGTTAGCTGTTGCTCAATTCGTCACTTTTGGAAGGGGGACATATTTTTTGATGACCATCATGCCATCATCACATGGACTTATTTAAAAATGTAATATTCAATAGAACCGACAAGCAGAAGTTTGGGTGAATATAATACAATGCCCGCCATTTGTTTTGAAGTTAATTTTCCTTGATGAACAATTATGATATATTATTCTGTTTCAAGCTCTGGACCCTGCTATGCCTGGTTTCAACATAGGATTAGTAGAGGGAGGGCGCCTGAATATCAATGATGCAGAATTTGTGGACGTTATACATACTTGCTCTGGATATCTGGGAATCAGGGATCCAATAGGACATTCCGATTTTTATCCAAACGGAGGAGGCCCTCCCCAACCGGGCTGCACTGTTATCAGGGTAAGGCAGTATCCAGATTCAAACTTTATGTACTCGGTAGGTTACATAAAGTTTAAAAAATCTTCCACAAACAAAGTAATAACTAAAATGAACTACACATTGTGTTACGCCTATAGATTTCATTATTAAATGTCGACTTGTGTCTTCCTAACATCCTACAGGAAAATAGCATGGTAACTGCAGTTGCTAAGAATCCCACTAGCAACTTCAAAATCGATTTCTGCAACATCAGCGGACTCAACTCAAATATAAACCCAGTGCACCAATATCTGCAATCAAATAGTCCGCATATTCTTGGACTCACATAAACCAAAGTCAGTGCTTCAACAAAATCCATCATCAGAAACGATATCTTCTGTCGATGAGTGGAAATGCTGGCACCCCAAAACTTTGATATCATGTGGTTCAAAATAATGTCACAGAAGATCATCAAATTCATATGCTGCATTTATCGACCACCTAGCGATACACAATATAGGCCACTATTCTCTTCACTTGCAAACAACATTGACTTTTTGCAAATCAATCTTCCCAGTGCTGAAATTTCCATATTCGGTAACTTCAATGTCCACAATATCGAGTGGCTCAAATTTTCAAATATCAACGACAAACAAGGTCGCGAAGCTGAGGCTTTTGCAATAAGCAACGGACTTACTCAGATTATAAATGAGCCAACCAGGATTCCTGACCGTGATGGAGAATATGCTAGTCTTCTGGATTTATAATGACCTACCAATCCAGACATTTACACAGTCACTGTAAGGTCTTCATTGGGTTCTTATGACCACAAAGTCATTTTAGTGTTGAGTGAATTACCGATAAATGTTGGGAACAATCTAAGCCGCGCAAAGTTTGGCATTACAGATCAGCTGAATGGAAGGAGCTTCAAGACCATTTCCAAAATTTCCCCTGACTGGATGTTTGTTTCAGCTCTAAAGATCCATTAACTTGTGCTTCTGAAGTCACGGAAGTTATTCTATCATTCATGGATGCATATATTCCTTTTTCAATGAAACGATCTTCTAACGGCAAACCTTGGTTCAACAAAAATTGCGAGAAAGTTGTCGCCGAGACAGCACACTTGTCCCGTCATTTCATTTGGACTCCAGGACATCGGCTATGGAGGCGCATCTTCACCGGCAGCAGGAGGTCGCATATCTCAGTGAGGGTCTAGAAGGGATTTCGAATTGGGATGAAAGTAGCCAGGTTCATTTCAACGCCACAAAAACCCAGGCATCGGTTTTCTCCAAGAAGATAAATGTCTCCGAACCGAATATAATAACGTCAACTCAGAAAATGGCGCTTTGTGCTTCGATATGTTTGTTGGGGGTTTGTTGCAAAGGCTGGTTCAGAACACTGTTCTAGCATAATTACTGTACTAGTTACCTTTCCATTTGCTTATTATAACGAGTTGTTTCTACAAATATGCTACTCAGCGCTATCCCACAGATCTTTATATAGGGTCTTCCAAAAAGATTCCGAACTTTGACAATTGATAACGGCCACATTGTTGAAGCAACATCTGTCAAATTAGTTGTCATTTATTTAATCTGTTTTGCCAAATCACCATGGACGGATATAGCATTCAACAACACGCGCAAATAATGAAATTGTTTCACTAAAATGGGTGTTCTGTTCGGGCAACGTATCGCGCGCTTCGTTCATTTTACGGTCGACATAATCGTCCTACCGAGAGGACTATTCGCAATGTGGTAGATGTGTTCGAGTCCTCTGGTTAAGTAAAATATCGACCAACACCCATACGTCGACGAAACGCAAGATCTGCCGAAAACATCGCTGTTGTCTGTGAGATTGTACAGGAGAATCCAAAGCAGTCGATTTCGCATCGCTCACAAGAACTTGGCCATTCGCAGACCACAACTTGGCAAATGTTGCGTCGTGACTTGGACCTGCACCTGTAGAAAATTCAACTGACCCAGGAATTAAAGGTAAACGACCATTGACAATGACGTACGGTAATTGAATGGGCTCTGTAGCAGTTAGCAACTGACTAATATTCATCGAAAAATCATATTCAGCCATGAGACCCATTTCTGGAACAAACAAAATTGTCGAATTTGGAACGATACCAATCCACTATCCACCATAGGCGCCCAATGCATTCCGAAAAAGTCACTTTTTGGTGTGGATTTTGGGCTGGCGGTGTCATCGGTCCATATTTCTTTGATTGCGACGTTAGCCAGTCCATCACTGTCAACGACGAGCACTATATAACGATAATTACAAACTTTTTTTGGTCTAAGTTGGATGATCTGAACACTAACGACATGTGGCTTCAAAAGGACGGTTTTACGTGCCACACAGATTATGCCATATTGGATAACCTTCTCGAACGATTTGAGGGCGTGATCATCTCAGGTGGATGTGAAGTGAACTGGCCACCAAGATCGTGTAATTTGACTCCGTAAGAGTTTTTTCTTGTGGGGTTTTCTCAAGTCGCAGGTGTATGATAATAAACCACAAACCACACTGGTCCTCAAAGCCATCGTAACCCATGTCGTCGGTCAAACTCAGCCTGATTTATGCGCCAGAGTCATGGAAACTTGGACGTTTCACATGCGCTCCACCCAGAGAAGCTGTGGCGGACATTTGAACGATGTTATATTCCATACATAATAGCATCAATAGGTCTTTTAAACGATCCTTCTGATACCTCCTCCCGGGTTGGGTGCCCTGAGTTGAAATATTCCCTACACGTTTACTGTGTGCAGAACATCCCTTCCCGTCAATCCACCCCCGATCTCCGAAGCGGTCCTCAACTTACTAATGGGCACTTCATCAAGATTGACATCTGAACCAGTGCGGTCGGAAGTCAGCCTTTAGGTGCTTTTGCTTTCTTATCTGGTATTATATTGAATCGTGACTTTACTTGAGTAATTTATATACGCGAGCAAGTAATTGTCAATGAATATGAAAAAGAAGTGAATTTGAAATTGAAGTTTTTATACTTACCTACCGGAGCCGTATATTAGCGACTCTCGGGGCATCTCTGATTCTGCTTGGTTGGCCTCTTATATTTGTCTCTCTCTTGAGTCTTCCCTTTTGAGTGATTCGTGTAGATAGCGCAGCGTTGGACTCTTCTGTGATCTAACTTTTTCGAACAGGTTTTGTGCGTGTTCTCCCATATACGCGTCTAAGTAGTGGATGTTCAGTTCCAGGTCTCGGTATAAGTATATATTTGGTATATATCTCGGAGCGTTGACGGCGGCTCGCACACAACCGTTAATGAACGTCCGAATACTGCGTCTGTATGTCGCTGCGCACTGGTCCCAGGTAGTGCACGCATAGTCAAAATTAACCAGTGAATCCACTCCCACTACTTTCATTCATAAATTCACAAAGGTCTCGGTGACCTCGAAACGAAGTGTGGAGCCAATTTCGTTCTTTTACCATAGGCGTGCACTCATATAAAAACGAAATTTTACGGAAATTTTGTGGTAAGTTACTTATAACCAACTAATAACAACTAATAACAATAACAACAGTGAATAAACTAAACACAATATCAATTTCCGAACGCTTATTATAACTAATCCGATGACCGTCGAATCCTTCGATACTACAGCACTGAACGTGTTGGATGAGAATCTCGCTTGAAGAGCGCTTGAAGGTCCACGGCAACTCGGGCGAATCACGTGAAAAGAAAGTCTACTGGTTGTGTTATTCTACTGTGGTGCAGGTGTACAGGATGATTGGGAGTAGTACGGTCTTGATTAGCAGCAGTTTTACGTGGAGTCCCATGTTGCTTCTGCGACCTATAATTGGATATAGGTTTTGTCTGGCTCTTTTGAACCGCAGATTCGAAAAATTCTTGCCTTTTGGATAATGGGGAAAGGATGTACCTAATGAAAGCTTAGGTATAGTAAAACATGTAAATAATGGTTAAAAGTATGAAATACGAGATTAGAGAGATCAAATAAGGAACGTGACAAAATATAAGAAAATAATGAATTCATTACGTTTATTTTGTTTAAATAATTCCAAAATTATGTCAGTCTCAAAAATACACACTGTATAAACCAATTTGTGAAGTATTCAAAAAGTGTACTCGTCACAGGTTGAATACATTACTTAACAGCTTTGCATAAATAAATAGAACTTACAGATAAGCCTGATAACAATAATGATACAAGTACAGACATCTTTTTTTTGTACGCAAACAAAAAACGTTGTATAAATCTGTGCACATATTTATCAACGGAGGGTATAAGCTTCAAAGTGGCATAACATATTATTATCAGTATAATTTAACCAACTAATTATGCGAATATGATATTTTGTATCATAAAACTATCTGATAGAAGATTATTTCAAGTATAGATTTGAGTGCTAGTTATTCAAGTTATTCCATTAATTCAACCATCCAGCCTTCTATTAGCTTTTCATCAATATGTTTGTCAGTTATATTAAATATTTCTGTTAACTATTGGATGACCGATATGACCGATATATTCCCCGTTTAAAATTGACGAATTGTTATGGCCCGACAATGAACAGACCATAAGGAAAATAATTGTG
Organism: Leptinotarsa undecemlineata; assembly: GCA_015342065.1. Taxonomy (NCBI): domain Eukaryota; kingdom Metazoa; phylum Arthropoda; class Insecta; order Coleoptera; family Chrysomelidae; genus Leptinotarsa; species Leptinotarsa undecemlineata. The sequence goes on along the minus strand of WOGP01009171.1, from coordinate 1,497 downwards.
TCTTCCTTCCTTCGTTTTTTTTGTATGAAGATGGAGAAATAGAAACCCAAAACTTTTCTTTCCCATAAAAGCATAGTGTTTTGAGTTATAATTTGATAACGACTACCACTTATTTTATTCGATTGACATCGGTAGAAGATTACAATATCGAGAGAAGGTGGATAAAGTTAAGAAACCTTCGTCCTTTACAGTTTCAAGTTTTAAGAAAAAAAATGTGCAAAATATTTTCGATAATCTCAATACTTGTTGGTACCTATGAAGTTGTCAAGAACAATTAAAATTTGTATCAGTTCACTTGTGAATTTTATCAGTAATGCCATTCATATTTCAAGAATGTCATCTGAAATTTTATTAAACTGAGTACGTCTGGTATTATATTTCATATAATCATACTCGATAATAGCGAAGAATTCTAAACTGAAGTTTGATATGACTTTTTTCTACAGCTAATGGAAGCCTGCAGTCATGGTAGAAGTTATGTTTTGTTTGCAAGGAGCATAACTCTCGAACAAGACTATATGGCATCAAAATGTCAACGATTCAATTCTTTAGAAGACGGAACATGCAAAGGTGATAGCATTTCTATGGGGGAATCAACTCCTTCTGACGCCAGAGGAATATATTACATCCAAACTACTGATAAAGATCCCTTCTTGTAAAAATTATTCGATATGTAATTATTTATTAAAAAAATGTTTTTCATATAGTATTTATTAAGTTCCAATTTTGTATCGATCAAGAAATAATATATATTCGTTAAACATGGTGTGGTTCACCCAATAAATGTTAGTAATAAGAGATATCTATCAAGTGACACAACTTACGAGATAAAGTATGAGAAAATAGAATATAAAAATAACTCACAACAATTAACTGTTGTTATTGTGTATGAATTCCTATATATCCACAATAAAGTAGTACCTCAACTATAATAATTCATTTCATATGTAACCATTTCATTTTTCTGCAACCTACAACTGAAAACGAGATAAAATATTTTATATCGCAACTCAAGAAAAAAACGTCTCCTGGCTATGATAATATCAAAGCAGAATATCTGAAACTGGTGTCTGATTATATATCGAAACCACTAACACATCTAGTGAATATATCATTAGAGGAGGGATGTTTTCCTTCAGCTCTCAAAATGGCTGTTATAACGCCTATATATAAAAGTGGAGAAAAAACCGATGTATCAAACTATAGACCAATCCCACTCATAACTAGTCCAGCTAAAGTTCTCGAGAAAGTTATTCAAAAGAGATTGAATATGTTTCTTGAAAAGCACCAGTTGTCAGAATCACAACACGGCTTCAGAGAGCATATGTCCACCCAAGACCCATTAAAAAAACTAACCCAGCAAATGTAGTTTGGATGAATCAAAACCTTCTATTGCTGTTTTCGTAGACCTTAGGAAAGCTTTCGACACCGTCGACCACTCTATCTTACTGAATCTTCTGAACGATATGAGGATTAGAGGTATAGCGAATAATTTTC
>WOGP01009170.1:0-10859 GCA_015342065.1 Leptinotarsa undecemlineata | reverse complement strand
CTAACTTTTCGTTGTCTTATGATGCATTCAAATTTAGGTATAAACGATTTCTATTTAGTCAACAATAGTTTGTTGTCTGTACATTTTAATTATGTTTATGAAATTCTACTCAACAACCATAGTTGGTTGACAAAATATTTGATTAGAGTTCGAAAATGTATAGTTAGCATTCATTGGATTCTCAAGGGGACTGTGGAAGAATTGGCTGCGGAGTCTTACTGTTCTCCTTTTACCTACCTGCATTTCTTTTCTTTGGTAAAGTTATTTTGTATTACTTTATGTCTTGGTAAATAATAAATATATTATTATTATTATTATTATCAAAGAGTGTGCCTTGAGAGTATTGCTGAAAAGTACAGATACACCATACTGAGACTTTCCCCCTATTTTTATGTTTTCATTCCCATCGATTTGATTTGGGGAGAATTGTATCTGATATTATCGAAGAAGACTGATAGAAAAGGATTATAAAGTAATATGAGTTTAAAAAGTCTATATAGAGATTGGACACTTCCATAATAATGGTGTAAATAAATTCATCATTGATTTAAATGACGACAGTCCAACAGTTGCAAAATTTGTACACTTGAAGGTTAGGTTAGGTTAGGTTAGGTTAGGTTAGGTTAGGTTAGGTTAGGTATCATTATATAGATTCAATACTATTTGCTGCATCTGTGTGTTAGCCTACAAAGTTTTCAGTTCGTTATTGCCTGTTCAGTTTTCATCTGAATTGATTCTCTTGTTTTTCCAGAGCAAGATAGACTGAGGACCACTTAGTTTCACTCTGAAACAAGTAAAATAATAATATCATTATTCAATACAACTGTGCCACTCCAGAAAAAAATTACTGAATCCAGTGTTAGCAAGTAGTTGAAAAATATAAGTTTGACTGACAATTTCACAACCAGCAGCTTCTTCAGATTCGATCTGAATTTTACTATACTCACAAGTGAACAATTATTTAGACTTAGCGAAACGTCCACCCTGACCGAATCATAGAGACTTCTGATTCACCAAATTCAGACATACACTTATGTATCATGTTGATATATCTTTGAGTTTCTATCGTTTCTATCACTTTATGAAATTGTCGTATTCAAAAATATGTTGCAAAAGTAATAATCAAATATGAAGGGTAGTTTTTTAACCACGAAAAATGGATGAGGTCTAGTGCATGCTTTTGAGCACTGATTTTCTCTAGCGATCTGATGAAGATAAACCGGTCAGCAAGAGCAGAAATCATAATTGCAATAGTTACCGTGAAAAATATCTCTCTGCGATAATGACGGCTGATGGGCGTAATAATGGTAACATTTATTTAATCCCGAGACCAAACAGAACTGGACCAAAAATGGCGTTAATTAAATTGAATCCAGCAATCATTACTCTCCCAATGTTGTTAACCCTGATATGATGTTCGGTTGACATCTAACTAATTGCAGTTAATGATAAGCGATAGTTTCTAATTAACTCATCACTGCGCCTTGTAATGAATATATCAATCAGATATTAGCTAATCCACCGAAACTGATATTGTCGTGCGCTGTTGCCAAATATAGAGCTTATATGTACCAGAATCCCAAATATTCCTGAGAACCCAGAACCTGAACCTTAAATCTATTCCTATTGTGAGAGTTCACCTGCACAGATATTTTATTTGAACTGACGAAATCAAAAGTTTTGAAGTGAAGTGAAGTTAGAAAAAAATCGAATTTATGTATGAACATTTTTTTCTCGTCGGACGTAGTTACATTATTTCGAATTGAATTGATTTTCTTTTCATTTTTATTTGAATATTAGGAATATTGCAATGTTGTTATAACTATACATTCATCTTATACTTGGGGAAACGCTAATAGAAAATCCGAGAACAGGAATAATTTTGGTATATCCAGTTGACCATGAAGAAGACTTGCGATTTGAAGACACAAGACCACCAGTAGCTTTGGCAAACTTCACTTGAATAGTTGAACCATCAAAGAAACCATTGACTTTCTTGTTGAACCTTAAACACTGTAAATGAATCGCTCCTTCATGGAAGGTATTTTTCTCGATGTCTTTAAAATAAGTAAAGTAGTGCCTATCTTTGAAAAAGGTGATCCCAATACAACAGACAACTATAGACCTATCTTGATTATACCCATTTTAGAAAAAATCCTATAAATTGTAATTGAAGAGCAACTCCCCAATTATTTGAATAAATATAATCTTCTTCGTTTCCATTAATTTGGCTTCATCAAGAATAGATTTACAGTAGACGCAGCGGAAAAGGTAATACAAAACGAACATGTGGAGAGTGGAAAACTCACCTCGCTAATATTGTGGGATTTGAGTAAAGCCTTCGACTATGTCAACCACAATATCCTCATCAGTAAACTGAAAGTTTATAGATTGGGAGATACAACCTCATACTTACTATTTAATTCAAACTTAATCAGGAGGAAAGAAGGTGTCTGCACAAACGGGGGATCATATGAGGAGAAAGTAGTAGAAAGTATTTTCCAAAGCCTACTACCTAGCACAGTCATCTGTTTTGCAGATGATACAACAATGATTCATTGTAACTCCGACATGAGTAAGCTACTCGAAAATACCAAGGAAATTGAAGAGAACTCTGTAAACTGGTTTACTTCCAACAATTGAATAGGGATAAGAGTCAACAAATAATTATATATTCAAATAATAGAGTAACCACACATAAGCATATAAAATTATTAGGTGTAATCATTGATGACTCACTTAAATGGGAAAATCATATTGACATTCTGTGCAAAGAATTGTTAACTCAGCTTTAACTTCTTCGCTAGCTGAAAAAAAGACCGATCAGGATATAGATCAATAAGAAATGGGAGTACTAGAAAATATATCTGTAAATACACTTGGGAAAACACTTGAACAAAATAGGACTCGTTACTGAGACCTCAAGCTGGAGTAAATGCAATGAAAAGGTATAGATAATTACTGAGAGTGAGTGATAATTAGGTCCGGAAGAATATGACAAATTTCCAACAAAATACTTCAAACACTTATACATGGAACAAGATTATTTTTATAGGTGTCGTGACGATAAAAAGAATGACGCAATAAGCCAATGATACTTTCCAGATACCTGCCAGAAATGTTTGAGCCAGACGGATTTTAAATGAAAAGTAAAAACTCCAGTTTTAATTTTTTTTTTGGCAACTGTGATATTATGATTGCTTTCTGAAGTGTTCGAGATTATTTTCAGAACGTGCTGTATTTGACTGCAATATTTGGATTAGTCATTTTCATCAGGTTATTCCAAAAACAAATAATCATTGGCTACACATTGCTACATGATCTTCCAAATATTGCCATCGAATAATAGTATAGTTTTTCATATGGAAGCATTCGTAATTCTCAGAACAAACGACTCTTTTCAATATCACCTGATATGTTTTTTAGTTGAATGTTTATTATTACCATTCACGATAGTTAGTTTTAATTGAGTTATTCCTTTCAAGGTTTTAGTTTCATCTATTTTCAGTTCCTGCTGGTGTCATAATCATTCAGTTACTTCATCTTTTCAAACACTCATTTCTCTTTGTCTCTCACAGCAACAAATCACAGTCGGTCATCCTGATGTTGTTTGCTATCTCATTCTTGATATTTTTTAATGACGCCCATTTATTCCCCAACCACTCCTTCATAACTTTTTCTCTATTTTATGTTTTTTCACGAACCAGCTTATTCTCCATCAGCAAGAATTATCAGAAGCCTTAACAAAAATCACGTACTCCAAAGAATCTTCTTTGATTTGAGTAGTACTCTACTAAAATTCCATAATAGGTACTGAATTCTAATATATACTATTGCATTAAAATGAAAACATTGTTTTCGAATTGTCATTCTATATATTTTATCATATAATTATATTAGATTGAAGCCGTGGATTGGGCTACCTATCGGGCGCGACCGCAGATGGCAGATGGGGGAACGGCCAGGAGACTGGAGGCCCTGTTCGGGAAACCAATGTGGCCTTACGGACGGGGTCGCCGGACTCCTGGCCAGTGGCAGAAATAATTGGGGTGAGGGCAACTAAAACCCCCCAATATCCTTTGCAAAACATGCCACCGTGGACCAACATACCCAAGCTAAGATGTAAGGAATCGTGATATGTTGGTGAATTGCGGTCATGAACGATCCCCTTGGGGAACTGGGCGAAACCTTATGTAATCAACCTACCTCTTATAATGCGGAGCTCTGCCAGAGGTGACCCACTCTTCCCTTGCTAATCGTGGGAATACACATAAATGAAATAACAGAAACAACAAAAACTAATCCCGAGGCTGGACAGAAGTGCCCACTTCAATGTAAGGTCATGGATAGGGATCAGCAGAAATGTCCTCCCGAATCTACCACTTGGAATGTCTCTGCACCCTCCAAAACTTTCGTGAAGGCCACTGTGAGACACTGAGACACCTCAAGTTTGTCAATGAGTGTGGTTGGCCAGTCTTGGCCTACACCTGCCAATATTAAGGCGATGCCTCCTAGTAACCTGTTGCCTCCCTGGAAAGGACAAGATGGAGGATGACCTAGGAGGATAACTCCTCGGGAGGATGTACAATGAGTGGCAATGAGTGCTGTGAGTCTACACTCACCCTCCCTACTTTACAGATACCAGAGATATTAGATTGAAACAAATAGGTCACAGTCATTTCTGAGAATTTAGTGCCTACTACTTTGAAATTAGATTAAAGTCGGTTGGTACTGATGGTATTACAAATAGTACTAATATGAGGAATTGGGCAAATTACGGATATGCGGTTGGTTACCTCGTTCACAGGCAGTTGGGGCGATGATAAACCTGTTGTTTGTTGTCTGCGTCAGCATAGTTCTAGGAACGAAACGGTAATATACATTACCTTGCACTGACGAGTGGCTAAACAGCCCGAAACCGGTCTGCAAGTGTGAAGCATATGCAGGAATAACTTAATTGAAAAATCCTGCAATGACACTTGTCCGATATAATCCAACGGCCTTCCTGGTATTAGCCAAGGGAGTAGTTGTTTCTGATAGGTGTCAGTTCATTAACATAATAGTAATAGTTTTGATGCTTCGGGTAAATAATAGTTTGAGTCGATTGGTTGAATAATAGTTTGAGCAAACGGATTTCTGATTTCAGAAACTATACTTGCTCATTTCTTACTTTCAGTGAATTCAGCATAGCACTGGCAACAGTGTTTCGCAGCGGCACTCTTCAAATTTCTCAAATTACATTCTACCCAAAACCGGACCCACAACAGTAATTCGTTTGTGATGCTTCTTGATATTCATAACCACGGATGACTTCATTCGGACGGTAATCTCACTAAACTGTTTTGTAGTGTATACTTATCTGGCTTTATAAGAGAGTTATTTAATGGGATTATATTTTTAATGGATGGCATTTACGATCTTCGTAGACGCAGATAGCTCGGTTGGAGATTTCATTGTTTTCTAGACACAATTTTGAAGAGAAAGGTTATTTGGAAACAATTAACTGAGTGGATGGTGGTACTTTCATTTTTCGAAATTTATTTTTGTGGTTTGAATTTGTTATTATTGAAAAAGGATGGAACGTGGTATTGAAAATGTATTTCCCCACTGATGAATCTATTTTAATTCCAAAGATCTCCGAAGGTTGTTTTAAATAAAAATAACATTGAAATAATTATTCGTTTCATCATATCAGAATTTGTATTTCTTTTCTTTTCCGTATTGGATAGGAGAATATCAAACTGCACTTTTTAATAGGGGTGCCCAATCAGGGATTTCGGGATTTACTAAAGCGTAGCAGATTAATATACAAGGGGATACCTTGTACCCGGTTAAATACCTTCATCAAATATGAGCCCCACATATGCCGCCTGTGAGGGATAAAGGATCAGATTAGTAAATAAAAAATTGATCATCAGAAATGCTCGAGCTCGTCAGATTAAAGTAGGGTGAGTTAGTTACCTGCTAAAAAGTGTATATTCCAATAATCTGACAATTTGAGAGTGACGTAAAGAAAGAGAAGGGCAACAAAGTTATAAAAAATAAAGTCATTTCTAGATTCTCGCGCGTAGCTGATTTTTTTTAATTTTGAAGGAAATAATTCAAGGATAACGAAAAATATATAATCTGACGGTTTCCGCAACACGAAATAATAAACATTCGTCAAATAAGTTTAGTTCATGCAGCTGTGTAATACCTATATTTTCCTCTCCGAGTTTCTATTTCTCTATTTACTTTTTTTCTATCTATTACTCTCTCACTCCGTCCCCACTCTGAATTCTGTGGCCATGACGCAATCACAGCTGATCACAGAGACTCGTTCGTGATGAAGATGAAGATTATGATTAATTATCCAATTAATTGATGGATGTAACTATTACTACGTGATAGGAAATCATAATGAAGGAAAATAAAATGAACTTTCTATATTTTTACCACTTTTATTTGTAACTAACATTACTGCAGTTTCATCCTATAAAGACATTTTCAAACTTATACAATATATAACTTTGAAAATATCCTAATAGGAGGAAACTGCAGTAATGTTAGTTACCCATTCTTATGCAATATATAAGTTTGCAAATGTCCTTACAGGACGAAACTGCAGTAACGTTAGTTACAAATAACCTTTGGTGTAGTAATGAATGGACGACGTGATCCGTCCAGCTTCGGAGGAAGAACTGAGGGGGTACATAAGGGCCTACAAATCCAAGAAGGCTCCGGGAATTGATTCAATCAGCAATAGGTTGTTGAAGCAGGTCCCGGAGAACTTCACCAGACACCTACCGGACATAATCAACAGTTCAATCGCCCTCAGATACTTTCTCCAAAGATGGAAGCATGCCGTTGTCGTTATGATTCTGATTAGTCGTTTTGCTCAACGGCTAAATTGGCTGAACGTGTTATGCTGCAAAGGTTGACCAAATAAGTTGAAGACCGAAATGTTCTGCCTGATGAATAATTCGGCTTGAGGAGGGCACACTCCACTGAGCTGCAGGTCCTAAGAAAATTCCATCTCAGAGCTAAGCAATAGGAAGACATTCCATCTCGTCCTCCTGGACAGAGTATGGCATGATGGTCTATGACACAAAATCCTCTATTTCGACTTGCCTCGGGGCCTGAGCCGGTAGATTAGGTCGTTTCTGAAAGGCAGAACATTTCAGGTCCGAGTTGAAGAAACCTTGTCTCCCGTCTGAGAAATCCAAGCTGGAGTGCCTGGAGGAGCTATGATTGTACAGTCTTTACGTGAGCGACCTTCCGAGGTTCGATCACGTGAAGGTTTCCCTTTACGACGATGATACTGCTCTCCTCGCTTCTTCCACGGGTCGAAGGTTGGCGGTCGTCTACATGCAACGCGCATTGGATGACTCTGAACTTCGAACCTGGAATGGGAGATTCGGGTGGATCCAAAAAAACTCAGGCGATAGATTTCGTAAGAGGTAACGTTTCTTTTGATACAAGAGTCACAATTTCAGGCAGGTAAATGGAATGGCAAACGAGAGTCAAATACCTAGGTCTTTGGGTAGACCGCCGACTCACTTGGATAAATGACATCGATTATATCTAGAGCAGAGTACAAATGAGGATAGTCAAACTCTATTCTCTGGTCAACAGAAATTCCAAACTCAATTTTATTATTCAATACGATATTCAAACCTGTCATTATGTATGCTTCAGGCGCTTGGGGACAAACCGCTCCATCAAACCTCTCCACTTAGGAAAGGTTGCAAAACAAACTAATCAGGATGCTGGTGAATGCTCCATGGTTCGTGCAGAATGAAGGCATTCGAAGATATTTGAGGCTGTTAAGTATACGGCAGTCCATTCATTCGAGGAATCAGAGAGTTTCTGAATCAGCGGAAACTCATGATAACCCTTTAGTTAGGGGAAGCTATAGATTACACAATAGACGACCCCACTCGATTCAGAAGGCCCCGTCGCTCGGTTAAGGGGAGGCCCCACGACGTCTGTTGAAATGAACAGTTTGTTCATCAAATACTCCAGTCAGGAAGGGGTACCGAAGGCCAGGACGGCATAGAGGTCATTGATCTTTATGTCGTTACCAGAAAACACCTTCAGTTATGAACCACGAAGTAATCTACAGTAGGAAGATCAAACAAAATGAATATTACTGGAGCTTTTCCTCAACTCCAAACCATCATTTGGATACCTCGACACGTGTTTCGATCACCAAGTGATTATCTTCAATGATATTTAGAATATTGTCTCTGGATGATAAAAAAAAACCTAAATATATTTATATTAGGTCACCGCTTATAATTATGTTGCGACTAGCCAATGCATTTAACTTATTGATGGATATAGCTTGGACAGTGTATGTATATGTGTATGACAATGTATATGTTTCGATAATTATGTTTGTTCATGTACCCATTTAGCCAGACCATCACTGGTCTGGACTTCCGGCCATACTGGCCTGGAAGGCAATAAGGCTGCTGACTCAGTTACAGAGAAGGGTGCTGCAAGTAGCTTCATCGGAACAGAACCTGTCATTGGCATCGCTTTAGGCTTTGCCAAACAGAGATTGAACACCTGGATGGCAAGAAGATTTATGGACTTCTGGCAGAATCTTCCAGGATTGACTAGGACACACACACACTGGATTGGACCACAGTAGGGATGAACTACGAAGTCTTATAGGTATTTTTATAGGTCACTGTCATTTGAATCATCATATGCAGAGACTTGGACTGCCGAAAGACAGTGTGTCGCCTCTGTTTGTGAAATAATGAAACAGCAGAGCACATATACGGACCGAATCAGATTTCTAGAGTGCGGTAGAGCCGTACTCTTAACATCTGACCTGAAAGGCCACTCACCATACAAACTAATCGGCTTCGTTAAGAAACTGGGTTCATTTGGTCGAATGTGAATAGGTGTGAGCCAGACTAAACACAATAGGTGTGAGCCACTCACTTGGACCTAACCTTACATAACACATTCATCCAGCAATGTGCCTCATCGCTGAAGATGATTTTTTGATGAAAATAAGGGCCAGTTGCCAACTGCTCCAGAGTTAATTCAAAGAACACACGTCGTTGTCTATGGTCACTTACCTTCATTTCCTTGGTCAGTTAAATTTTGTGCGGGTGCAGGCCCAAATCACGATGCAAAATTCGCCAAGTTCTGTTCTGCGAAAGGCCAAGTTCTTGTGAGCGACGCGAAATCGACTGTCTCGGTTTCTCCTGCACACTCTCACAGACAGCGGCGATGGTAGCGGCAGGTTCATTTACTGAACTAGTGGAATCAAATTTTTCCACCGCATCATGAATAATTCTCTCGGTAGGACGATTAAAATGGGCAAAGTGCGCGGTACGTTGCCCGAACAGAACACCAATTTTGATAAAACAATTTTGTTATTTGCACATATTGTTGAATTCTATATTCGTACATGATGATTTGCCAAAACAGAATGAATAAATGATTACTAATTTGACAGCTGTAACTTCAACAAGATAGCCATTGTCAATTGTCAAAATTTGGAAGTCTCTGTTGGGAGACCCTACACATAAATCACTGTAACAGTTAATGATTCTGTAGAAAATCCTAGATAAATGTTAAAAATATGTCATAGCGTGATTTCATTTCATTTCATTAAAAAATCTATAAATTATATCTGTATTCCTTCATTACATCAGATCTCGATGTATGACGTGTCAAATGGAAAACAACCTACCCAAAAATTTGTAAACTTCATTTTGAATACTCAAACTTACCGCACCAGCACCTAATTTGACTAATAATCATTTTGAGAATTATGAAATTCCAAAATTTTCTCAGTGTTAATGAATTCAATAAACTGAGCACCCATTTCTACTGATGTTCACATTTTCAACATGAATGCTTCATCCCTTATAAGTAGTTTTAGGATGGTTAATGTTAGTTCATATTCTCATTTTGCCATTATTTGAAAAAAAAACATGGATATTTTGTAGCCAAAAATGTTATGTAATTCAAAATTCTTTCAAAATCACATTTTCAATTAAAAAACAAAACAATCAATTTCAAATGATTTAACTGTTGACAATTTTATATTTTCATGCCTTCTATAAAATTTCCGTCCAATCAAACACATTTTTTATGCGCCTTCTATTATTTCCTCCAACTCTTCTTAGTTCTCTAGGTGTGATTTCTCTACACGCTTGTCTAATTCTTGCACGGAAATCTTCCTTATTTATTGGCCTATCCTTATAAACTTTATTTTCCAAGTTTCCCATAAATAAAAACCCAGTGGAGTTAAATCTGGGGATCGTGGTGGCCATACTACGATAGGGCTATCAGGTCATATCCATTTCATAGGTAGATTCCTATTCAATCAAACCCTTGTTATGCCACTATTGTGAACTGGTGAACCATCTAACTGAAAAATCATGCTGTGTCTTACATCCAGAGGTAGTTCTTCCAACACATCGGAAAATGCATTTTTGAGAAAATCAACGAATAGTCGTCCGTTTAAATATTGATCGAAAAAAAATGGCCCGATAATATTTTCGTTTAGGATAACACACCACACATTAACTTTCTGAGATATTTGGTATCTACAATTCACCACTCAATTTGGATTTTGTTCAGCCCAAAACCTCATGTTCTGTTTGAATCTGTTTTTCCGTTAATCAGCTGTCGCCCCCATACGAAAGACAAATCTCAGAAGTATCTTCTGGGAAGATACAATACCATTCGAGGTAAAGGTAGCCTCATCACTGTATAAGATATACTTTGAAAAATTCCTGTCACTGAGATAATTTCCCTGCATCCATAAACAATACTCCATACGACGAATTTCATCTCCTTCGTGCAAAGTATGTAAAAATTTGGATTTGAACGCATGCATTTTATGC
>WOGP01009169.1:0-10859 GCA_015342065.1 Leptinotarsa undecemlineata | reverse complement strand
TGTGCCATTTATAGAGCTGTTCATTTAGAACTTCTCTCATCACTGTCTACAGATGTTTTCTTACAATCATTTAGAAAATTTGTTGCCAGAAAAGAAAGGCCATCGACTGTATACAGCGACAATGGCACAAATTTTGTTGGTGCTGAAAATATCTTTTCACAATTGGATTGGAAAATGATAACCGCCTATAGTACCACCGAGAGGATAGCGTGAAAACTTAATCCTCCAACAGCTGCCTGGTGAGTTGGTTGGTGGGAGAGGTTAATCGGAATTATGAATGATCTACTGAGAAAGGTTTTGAGAAAAGCCAGTCTGACATACGAGGAGTTAGTCACGATACTTTGCGATTGTGAAACTATACTGAATTCGAGACCCCTCAATCATATGTCCGAAGATAACAAAGATCTTGTTCCTTTGACTCCTGCTATGTTCCTCAAGGATATTTCAGAGTGCAGAATTCCGGATTTGGAAACCGTGGAGAATTCAGATTTGAGAAAACATCTGAGATACAGAATGAAGCTGAAAGATGATCTGTGTAGGAGATTTCGAAATGAATATCTCGGTCAGCTGAAATTGTCATCGGAAAATCGAAAACAGAGAGAAATCAAAATTGGTGAAGTCCAAAAAGGATGGAATGGCCATTGGCGTATGTTCAAGAGCTGATACCTGGTAGGGATAAAAAACCCTACAGGCTCTGTAGGCCTCTACAACGAGTATATCCTTAAGAAATGAATTGTGCTAATGATTTGGACTTGATTCAGATATCAGGCCGAGCAGTTTCTACAAGAAAGACCGAAAGTAAAGAAACTGAAGAAACCAAAGGAAATGACAACGGGTGTTTCAAAAATCCTAAACCACTTCCGATAACTACTAGATATGGCAGAAAACTTAAACCTGTTCAAATATTTTTTTCCTAGCAATTTGAATTGTTGGTGAACAAGGTTCCACAACTCAAGGTGGGAGTATGTCGCAGAAAGTTCATTTTCTGAATTTGTTATGATTTTTTTTTGTACACATTGTATTATGTCTAATGAGAGTTGTCAAATAGCTGTCATTGATATATGATTGATAAGTCAATTGTATTGAGGTTTTTCTTGAATATATTTGAGTTTGTTCAGTACTCTGATAGGTTTTCGATCCATATTTCGTTCTACATTCGACGTATTCAGTCACCGGGTAGGTGAACTTCAAATATTTAACACGGTGCATCACATCAACTTGAATAAGATGAATACATGAGCGGCCATCTGATTCTGAAAAAAATGATTTTTTGTCGCTAGGCAGCGAGTTGAATCATGTTTGGAATTAACGCGCCATGAAGTACAGCACCTATTTGATATTTGAAAAGAAAATATATTTTTAACTCAGTCCGGGAAATAAACTATGTTCTAGAAATAAAATACAAAGGGTATTTAAGGGTATAATTCAAGACGTTTGAAAAAAATTCGTGTAACATATTTGTGACAGACATGAAATTTCGGATAAATAGTTGTGATCTATACATAGTTTGGCGGCAAAGTACCCACATAACAGCCATATCAGATAGCTATTGCATAAAAGAACACGTTATGCGGTTTTATAAATCGTTACAAAAAAACTCACAATCAAAGTGTTTGAAAAATACGAATATTACTGGAGTTTCCTATTTCAATACCTCGACACGTATTTCGATCATCAAGTTATCATCTTCAAGAGTAAAAGTCAAGAGCAAGTTCAAACTATCTCTTGAAGATCACTTGGTGATCGAAACACGTATAAAGGTATTGAAATAATGCTTTAGTGTTGGGATAAAACTCCAGTAATATTCATTACTACACCAAAGGTTCCAAACAGTGCATCACAAGAACCAAAGTATTTGTTCAAATAAAATTAATTTTTTTTATAAGAAACAGTCACATCGGATATTTTCACCATTCACAATCTGGAAAATATGAAAACTGAAATAGAGAACTGTATAATTGTGTAAAAAGAGCAAACTTACACCAAAGATGGTCGATGAAAAACTGATTTTCCTTCACAAAAAATGGATTTCGTAAAATATTGATGTCATTTTATCTTTTCCTTTCAGTCATACTCTAGTTGGTTCCGCTCACGTACTAGATATACTCACGATCGACCCAAAAACTGGAATAATATCCGTTAAGTCGGACAAAGCTTTCGATTACGATACCCTCAATCCAGTTTTCGTTCAAGTGAAAGCTACAGATAAAGTGGGGCACAGTGCAACAGTTCCTGTAACAATAAATCTGGAGGATGTTAATAATAAAGCCCCCACAATAAGTTCGGTAAGATATAATATTTCACAATCCTTTCATAAGACTCATAATTGCAAATTTTCGTTGAAAATTACATATTCCGACAATGTATAATATTTTGTTATATTCAGCACTATTCAGTTCAATCATTCCTTTGAAAAAACTCGATTCAATTTATTCTCAGCTGCAGTTCATTGACAGTGACATTTCTATCATTACATAAAAAATGCAAACGTGAGTATATAAAAAAGTATATGTGAAAGCTTTTTTCTGGTTTTTTTTTTGGTTGTGAGCTGAACTTTTGAAAGTTCACGTTTCGTCTATCTGTATCTGTGTATGTAGAGTAGGGAGGACGAGTGTAAACCCACAGTACTTACGCCACTTGTGATCCATTGTATATCCTCCCGAGGAGTTGTCCTCCTAGGTCATCGTCCATCCTGTTCTTTCCAGGAAGGTTGACAGGTCACTGGGAGACATCTCCTTTATATAAAATAGGCAGGTGTAGGCCAAGAATCGCCGAACACACACTCTCTTATTGACGGTAACTCCGGACATTCGCATAGGACATGCCTGACAGTTTCATCTTCCTCTTCACACCTGCCTAGAGGTGTGTCCACTAGCACCATATTATAGAGGTGTTTACTTAGTTGACAGTGGCCAATCAGAAAGCCTACTGTTAAGCGTATATTTTTCCTAGTAATCGCTAGATATTTCTTGGGCGCCAGCTTCAGAGAGTCGCCCAAGGTGATCCTTTGATTCCAAAACATCTCTTTAGGGATTGAACATGGATGTAACATTTGGCTAGTTCCGCAATTGTCGAAGTCATCAGGCCGTAGGTGTCACTGGGTCCTAAAATCTCAGACCAGCCGCTTTCTTGGCTAAAGATTCGGCAATGCAATTACCTTCACTCCTGTCGTGCCCTTCAACCCACCTCAGAATTATGTTATTATCTACCAAAGCTTTGGCTAAATCTTGACACTTTAGTACTAGCCCCTAGGTTACACGTTGTCTGTTCATGGCTAATAGGGATTGCCTACTGTCAGTGCTGATTTTTATGTTTCTGCCAGAAATTTATTTTGTGGCGATAGAGATACCAGCCAGTTCTGTTTGGACCACGCTAGTATTTTTTCCAATTCCCCACTTAATCCTTAGGCTTAGTGATCTGGATTTCACTCCACATCCTGAGCCTTCTTTGCTTTTTGAGCCATCTGTATATATGTGTACTGCATTTGTAACATCTGACTCTGTGTTCTGTTTTATTTATATTTTGTAGGGTTTATTAAACACAAACCTGGGTTCAGTTGCATCACCGGTTGCCTGCAGCAGAGGGTGCGCAGTAAGCGCTTCCCGTCATAGGCTCAGCCTCAATTGACCCATTCCTACTTCGAGGTTTACACCATCCGTGTGCAATCGTACCTCAACGTACAGGTCCAGAAGGGTCAGGCCCGTAATCAATTCCATTGCCGCGGTTGGTGTTGTTCTCATGGCTCCTGTGACGTTAGAACAAGCCAGTTGCTATATTTGATATAATTGTTGGATGGCCGTTGCTTGTAAAACTTTCGGTCCTCATGCAATGGCTCCGTACGTTAACATAGGTGTTATTATTGCAGTGTAGATCCAGGCGACCACACGGGGTAAAAGACCCCATGCGCGTCCCACTGTCCTCCGACATTGCTCATAAACCACATATGCTTTTTTTACTCTACTTTGTAGGTAAGAGTTCCATGTCAGCTTCCTGTCGAGGATAGTACCAAGGTATTTCACCTCTTCAGAGAAGTTTAGTTTGCTTTTGAAGATTTCAGATTTTGAGCCCGATAAACTTATTTTCCTGGTGAATAGGACCATCTCAGTCTTCTTGGGATTGATCGACAGTGAGTGTTTCTTACAATATGTTTCTATTAATTTGAGCCCATCCTGCGCTCTATCTCAGAGTGTGTTCACAAATTTGCCGGTCTGAAAGATAACTATGTCATCTGAATATGCAATTGTGTAGACTCCATTATTGTTGAGGCGATTATTCAATGTATAATATTTTGTTATATTCAGCACCATTCATTTCAATCATTCCTTTGAAAAAATTCAATTCAATTTATTCTCAGCTGCAGGTCATTGACAGTGACATTTTCATCATTATATAAAAAATGCAAACGTTAGTACCCAAAAAAATCTGTGTGAAAGTTTTTTTCTGGGTTTTTTTATTGTGATCTGAAGTTTTCAAAGCTTACGCTTCGTCTGCTACGGCGGTAAACATTATCAAAGGCGATGTAACGGTCAAAGTGCCCGAATTGGTGATTGAGTTATTGCTGCCGTTGTTGTGAATGCTGTAACTACATTTCTGGTATCTGGATAGTAAGTTGAGTTTTATCGAGTATTACTGTATTTTCAATTGAGATAATGCGAGTACCTTCTTTGCTAAGAGCATGTTCGACTACAGTTGATTCAGTTTGTCCGGGTCGACAATTACTCTTTTGTTCATTACACTTCTTTCCGTGATAAATATGAGCCAGCTGTCCATACATCAGACCCAGCCTCATTCCTCTTCAAACACCATCATGAAATGGATTATCCAATAAGCTCCGAAAACACCAAAACCTTTGCCACTGGAAAAACTTTCCAGCTAGAAAATTTGCAAAGCTATTGAAATTTATAAAACCCCGATTGTCTCAACGAATGAGACGATTCACAGAGGTTAGATCATTACTGCCCGTTGCACATCTTCCAACATTTCACACCACGTTGCTGCAGGTCACACTGTCGTTTCACTATTTCGGCTCACACTACCTATTCGGTCCACCTCACTTCGGAAAACAGAACCGTAGCCTGAGGACTCAGTTATCTCTCGATCGTAGGTAGATCGAGGACCATGGCGTCAAATCTCCAGTTCTTGAAAATGGCTTCAACGTTTTAGTTGAACCATCGAGCAACCTAAAACTTCAAACAAGGTTCAACCCAAACTTCAGATACTTTGACTGCTTGAGACGCAAACCTATCCGAAACCAAACACACACACACACCGTACTCATAAGACAAATACTGATTTTCGACTCCCTATGTATTGTTTCATCATTAAAAATCGGTTCACTTATTCAAAAACCGGCTCTATTATGTCTCTTTATATTCTATTCTATTATATTCTGGGTTTGTTGGTCATAGTCCTCAGATTATTTTATGTTCGGCGTTTCGTCTACAGCTGCAGGAGATATAATCAAAGACGATGAGGCAACGGAAGAAGTTTTTCTCATTTGCCCTCAAAACCGATATTATGGAATTGGTTTGGGTATTCGGATTTATTCTATAGGAGGTGGGTGTGGCTCCAACCAATGAGAAATAGAGTGAATCGTAGTGTGAAGATGAGCAACAACTGGTTGCAAGAAAGAATATACACGGATTCAACAACAAGAGCTAACTGAACATCTGTAGTTTCAATTAGAAGTCTTTTCATTTCTAGGTGATGAAAAACATATTCACATGGACATGTGACTGTTCGTTCAATTCATAAACGCAGATAGAAAAAATTTTCAAACTTATTTCTAGGGCGACCCTATCAGCATTGAGGAAAATCAAGATAAAGGAACAGTACTGAAATCGAATATAACAGCTTCGGATGTTGATACTACCGCTAATCTCACGGTTGAAATTAACTGGCAAGAGTCTTACGCTTTGAAAAACTCCCGTCGTCTAGACATGACAAATGATACTATTCGAAACCAAGTTGAGTGAGTAATCTTCAAATTCTTTTCAAATGATTCAAAATAATATTACTTGAGACTAAATAATTTTTTTTCAGGTTTCTTGATGTTGATAGTCCAGACAGGTACTCCAGAAAAATTCAAATCGATTTGATAGTGAATGATGCTACTACTCATATTTTAGCACCCGACTATGAACTTTTCGACTCCTTATACCTCAGCTTAAATGTAACCGATCTAAATACCGATCCGGCGTTCTTGGATCAGAAGAGTACTTTAGGTAAGATACCATTGACAGAAAAATAATTTCATCATTTTGAATAGATTCCATAAATTTTAAAGTTTCCATGTACAATGATTTTGTGTTGAATTTCATGACTTCGGATATTCCATTGTCTAATATGATATAATATGATTTGAAATAAGGAATGAAATGGAAAATTTGGAACAGGATAGCTGAAAATAAAAAGTATATCAAGCAAAAAAAAAACCTGAAAAAAACTGAATAAAAATATGCAAAAAAATTAAAATGAACAAATGAAAATATATTGAAAGAAAATATCTATTTTTTTTCTTATAATGAACAGGGATTCAGCAAGTTCTCACATCTGCAGTACAGCTTAGGATATACGACGATCCAATGACTATCGACTTAGGTCCTACCCCACTCGTCGACTTCAATTTTACAGTAGAGTATTTATTCATGAATTAATGAAAAAGAAAAATAATAAGTTGTGATAGATTTCATGGACTTTTACAAAATAGATCCCTGTTTTTCTTTCGCCCTAAATGTCGTCAGGAATTCAAGAGAGTTCCATTGCTGCTCAGACAAATAGACGATATTGAGGCTGAAGTTAAAAATTTTAAGAAAGAAATTGAACAAACTGATGTAGGATGAACTGAGTATTATTGAAAATAAATTAAATGAAAGAAAGAAGAAAGCGACCAGATAACGTTGTTATATTTAATATGGATCAATCTTTCTTTACCAACATAAATGAAAGAAGAAAAGAACACAGTTAAGAAACTATTCTCACATGTAGATGAAAATATTATGAATTTCAATGTGTTGACCGTCGGAAAGTATGAGGGAGAGAAACGCCGTCTGTTGAAAGTTGTACTAGATTCAAACGAAATTGTAAAACGGGTATAAAAATAACATAATTGAATAACTCTCAGTTGAAGTATACTCTGATCAAACAGTCAAGCAAAGAAATTACTATAAACTGAAACAAAAATGAAACTGAACTCTCTTATTTATGCAGATGATGACTCAAAATGTATAAAATATATAAATGGTATTCCAAAAATTGACAGCAAACAGAATAAATATTACTGGAGTTTTATCCCAATACCAAATCATTATTTTAACACCTCGACATGTGTTTCGATCACCAAGTGATCAAGGGAGATTTAAGAGGAAGTTTAATATTCCTCTTGAAGATGATCGCTTGGTAATCGAAATATCGAGGCGTTAAAATAACGGTTTGGTGTTGGGATATTCGTTACTACACCAAAGGTTCCAAGCAATGCATCACAAGTAGCAAACAGATTGTACAAAATGAGACAAAATAATTATCTGAATCAAACTAGAATATAATTCGGGCATAGTATATTCAAATATTGAAAATTTATTAGCAAATAAATCTCAACTAATAGCAATGTTTGCTGTTACAATTCTACAGTGATTCTGCTTAGTGAATCCAGAACAACAACTGACATCAATGAGTTTGAATTGGAAATTAGTTATTATATACTTGTGATATGTGATTCAGACTTCAGTCACAAGAGAGGTTTTGTTATTTACATACGAAAGGAAATCCAATTCGTACATTATAAAACATTTATTCACAGAAACATTTATTGGTGTGAGTTTATCACAAATTACATATTGTGATATAAAGTGGGTAATAGGCAGTCCAAGTCATACTACATTTTTGGATCATTTGGAAACTATTTGTAAAGAAATATTCTGTAAAAACATTCGCACAGTGAATTTTTTATCTAACGAATTTTATGTCAAAAAGATTGAAGAACTGAAGAACTTTCCAATACATATGGTATATCTCAGAAAGTAACAAATTTACAAGAATTACTAATAACAGTAGGACCTTAAATTATGTGTTAGCACTGTAATAACTGTTTTGCATGAAATTAAACTCACGGACCACCTTTAAATATCCGTTGAATATGTTTATAACGAAAGAGTGAATTACAAAAACAAAGGAAGAAAAACTGTTAGGAAATTGGCGGGAAGAGATTAATTCAACTTAATCTCAAATTGATAGATTGTAACTTTTTATTTAACAATACAAACATGAACCAGGTTTATAATAATATTGAAGAAAATTGCGCCTTCAAAACCAATTACTTTTTACGAAGGAGATCTGCCTTGGTATGATAGTCAGATGATAAGGTTGAGTAAAGAGAAAAATTTTGCTTACAAGTATTCGAAACAAATTATAATGATGTTAATTGGCAAAACTATAAAAATGAACGTAATGCTGTCGTAAATATAATAAGGGTGAAGAAAAGTTAATTTTATGTTGGCACATAAAGAGTGGGGATCTGACGGTCAAACAATACTGCACGTTTTTGCACGATCATCAGATTAAAAAAGGAATTTGGATGTATTGCATACAACTCGGCGAACAAGACAACACTCAAGTTACTTGACACTATCCATAACAAAGCCTTACGTATATATTTAGGTGCTTTCTGTACAACACCAGTTGAAAGCATCTACTGTGCAACAAGAGAGTCATCTCTCCACAACAAACGTATCTATCTCAGTTTGGCATATGCAGCAACAATAAATGCAAATCCAACAAATCCCACTCATAGTAACACATTCTGCGATAAATATAGCAATCTCTTCACAAATCGTACAAGAATATATAAACCTTTCTACCAGAGGATCCGCGACCATTTGTTTACCCTCAATCTATCCCTACCGTAAATGTTTCCTATCAAATTCAATCCACCTTTTCCTTCAACTGTTAAACCGCCGAACTGTAACACGAGCCTAATTAAATACGACAAACACGGTACCAATAGACAGATCATCAAAAACGAACTCAACCAAATCATTTGTAACCAACCTAATCACATGGAAATCTACACGGGTGCCTCAAAAACCAACGAAGAAGTAGGAGTTGCCATAGTTACATCTGAATCGTTCTCATATAAATTTCCCTCAACTACCAGCATATTCAGTGCAGAACTATGTCATTTACCATGCGCTGGTGGAGAGAATTATATCATTTTAACGGATTCACTTAGCTTCATATACGAACTTAAGCGCTTATATCCTAAAAATGCAACATGGAAAAAATATTACTTTCATTTGGATCTTATCACATATTGGAATTCAGGGCAATGAAAAAGCCGACGAATGTGCTCGTGGCGCAATTACCTCTACCGAATCGGAAGTAGTGTCGAAAGTAGTATTTACAGACATTAAAACAACGGTAAAAACAGCGGTAATCCAGAAATGGCAAAATCAGTGGCAAGTGTCCGGGGCAAATCTACGTACAATCAAATATGATTTGAAACCGTGGCCTGATGAAACAAACAGCCGAAAACATCAAGTACACAGAAATTGACTAATTGTTTTGAATCATTTTTTATAAAGAGTATTATAGACATTATTCTGATATTGAAAATATTGAATTTACCTGTGACATTGACAACGTTGATGAAGCAGTGCCAACCGTATCGGAATTCCGCTAGAGCTTTGCTGACGACAGCACACTCGTCTCGTTATTCCATTTGAATTCCAAGACATCGGCTGCGGATGCACATCTTCACCGGCAGCAGGAGATTGCATGTCTTACTTAGGATAAGATAAAATAGATTCCTTCTTAAAATTCTGTCTTCGAACATGTTCTACATATTCTATAGTGGAATAAAACAGTTTTTTCAATATCTTTTATAACTTGTTCAAAACGATACGTATTCATATCTTTAATATTGGCAGGTAGTGCATTATACAATCTGAAATCATATGAGTTTTTGTGATTTCAACACCTTCAAAACTTAATATATGATCCTATCAATTGGTTATAAGTTATCACTCATCAACAGACACAACATGAGATTACAAATTGCAGTTCGTTATAAGTGAATTCAAATACTTAGGTTTCATCGTGGATAATCGTTCATCTCTTCATGATCATTTTGATTAAATTAATAAAAAAAGGACTGAAACATATATTTTTTTTCAAGAATTTCATCTCAACTTTCGATATACTCAAAAATTACACTATATAATTGTATAATCCATCCCCATTTTAATGATTGTGCTAGTCTTTTGTGCTCATTTGACAAAAATAAGGTATAGGCTCTCCAAAAGGTAGAGAATCGTGAAATGAGGATTATTTTACAAGTGAATAGTTATACCAGTATATCAAACATGTTGAGTACATTGTAGTGGCTGTCTGTTTCAAACTAGTACACAACAACTCATTTTGAAGAATTATGTATATGTAGATTTCAGATTCATAACCACTTTAAAAGAACGAGTATCTCTCAAAAATTTCACTTTCCTCAAACTAATTTGACTAGTATGACGAAGTCTTCATCTTATGAAGGTTTGTATGAGTATAACAAACTCCCACTCAATAAATGTTTTCCAATTAAAAAAACTCATCAACTATATAAAATCTCACCATAGTTTTTTTCTGTTTTGTTATATATTTGTTATGTATATCTACATATTCAATCCATTCTGAAATCATTGCAATTTTTTGTAGCACTATTTCATCATTTTTGTCATTAATTTGTCACGAATTACTCATACACTTTAATGATTATATGGCATGAGTATTTTATAATAATATATGTATATTAGGAT
Organism: Leptinotarsa undecemlineata; assembly: GCA_015342065.1. Classification (NCBI taxonomy): domain Eukaryota; kingdom Metazoa; phylum Arthropoda; class Insecta; order Coleoptera; family Chrysomelidae; genus Leptinotarsa; species Leptinotarsa undecemlineata. The sequence goes on along the minus strand of WOGP01009169.1, from coordinate 60 downwards.
GTTCTGAAGAAATCAATAAATATTATTATTATATTTCTTTCTTTCAGCCATTATACTCAT
>WOGP01009168.1:0-10859 GCA_015342065.1 Leptinotarsa undecemlineata | reverse complement strand
AAATCATGACATGGAAATACCCGAAAAGATTCCTACGAAAAAGGTATTACTGGCGACCATAAAACAACGTAATTTCAAAAAAGAGTGTATTATTGATTCGATGTGTGAAACACGTGGTCATATTCTCTTACGTTTGCCTCCATATTATTGTGTGTTCAATCCAATTGAAATGGTTTGGGCCAAAATGAAAGAAAGCTTCCGGAAATGTAATCAGTCACCGACTTTGAATGCTGTGGTGCGAGTTGTGAATGAAGTATGTAATAGTAATGTGTGGAAGAACTGTGTGGCCCACGTTATAAAAGAAGAGAACAAATATTATGTGCAAAGTTCCATAAATCCGATCGTTATTCAACTCGATGATGATTCCACCTCATTCGAATATAGCGAAGAAGAATTTTTATTTTTCTAGCAATTTTGTTGGCCTCTATTATTTTGTAAATATATGTTTGACGAGAATTCGTTGAGATTATTTGTGTTTCCATTGTAATTTAGAGTTTTCGACTCGGAAATCAACTACCTTAAATTTCGAAGCTTTTCATAATTACCCTTGGTGGAAAAATTTAGTTAAGATAACTTTTTCATGGGGTGATCAATTGCTATGATTGTAAAAATAAGTAACTGAAAAATTACCACTGAAAAATAATATACCGACGCCTATGTCGAGGCGGGAATTCCTTCTCTGTGCTGTTCCAATTGGTATTGGAAATACTATATCTATCTTGAAATGATAATTCCATGGGGACAGATTGGATTAAATGACGAACCTGATATGTTCATTCATCAATTCATTTTTCAATGTCATTCGATATTTTTTATGAAAGTTAGTAATTATTTGTTTGTTTTCACATGCGAGGTTAATAACCACATAATGTAGGACTACCTAATTATCGATTACTTTTAGCAATGATTATATAAGTTTGTGCTTAAAGTGCTTGTTTTCCTTGGATTATCGATAATTGTTCCCCAACGCTTTGAAGAATTTTCTGTGGGAGAAATAACCCATCCATTGAAAGAATTTGATATTAGGAAAAATTGAAAAGTATCGTTCTTTTCTTCAGGCATCCAGCTACTCCTCAGTGTTGTTGATATATTATCAGATGCCTATTAGTTGTATTTTGGGAAATGAAGATGCTACTTTGATGATTACTACTTTGATTTTCTCTTGTATTTTACTCAGCTGAGTAACAGTTTTCATGAACAAGATACCGTATCCTAATATATATTATTTTGACGAGTTTTGAAATGGATATTATAACAGGTATTTTGAATTTTGCAGATGAGGTACATCGTGAAGTCAAGGAACAATCCATAGCTTGAAAATCGGTTTTCTCACTACTATTTCATTACTGTATGGTCGACAGGATTTCCTTTCCTTCGACTGCCATGACCGGTTTTCAGATTGCTTGTGAGCTGAAAATATAGCCCGTGAAAGTAGTCATTTAAAATATTTTGTGATCACTAATTCATTGGGTTCTTCACATGCCGTCTCTTTATGAGTACTTTGAAATTTGATAGTAACTTACTCGAGGAAATAAATTGAGCTAACACATCCTTCTGAATTCAAAAAATGATCATTCTCCAAGATCATCACATTTGTTGCATTTGTAAACTGATAAAAAAACTTGTGATCGAAATAGTACGTTGCCGTACTGTGACCAATGTTAATTTTCCCCAAATTATTCTCGCCAGTTCAGAATGTTGAGCATTCTGTAGAAAATATCCCCAAGGCAAGACAGTATTGGACACTATTCTACTCAGTGACTGAAGTAACTCCAATTCAATTTGAATATTATTCTCATCCACTCCTAAAGTCTCCGTTTCTATTTGGTCTAGTTTCCATCATCAACATTCCTCGTTTGAGACCCTCCACAATGAAAAGACCAAGAAAATAGCGCCGTTCTTTATTTTACGACATACCAATCAGCTTATGACCTACCTACATGAAAGTTATGTAGGTTTATTTGCCAATCGTCTTAAGAGTTTCGAGTTAGTATACGTGATATATATTTTTTGTGAGTTCAATCGACATTTTGAGAATTTGTGCTTGCGGGGAATCTGCTGTTGATGAAACTAATTTTAGTATATATTTTATCGATTACAAAGTCGTTCAAAGTAACTACAGAAAAGCTGCATCTCGTTCGAATAATAAGTGTTCAATATTTTCGTCGTTGCTGAATTCTGGTTTGTTTCCTGATCGATGTTTACTCCTCATTAGAGTTGGTCATTATTTTCATCATTCTCTTGGCATCTAACATATATTGGTCTAACACTACTGAACAAATTTTCACCATGCTACATGTCCCCATACTACATGGGCTAGTTTCATTGCATTTTCAGTTAGTACTAACCTTGAAAAGAAAAGTGTCAAAATTTCATGATATTCTTCCCATGAGTTTGTGAGTTATTGTGTTGAGAGTGTCACTACTTTCATTTATTATTTATAAAACAACTGATTAAAAATAATATCGTGTTTTAATTTTACGCTGCATCTTGATGGGAAAAACTACCGTTCAAGCGAAGCAACGGCTTTGAAAGTATTATAACAATTCTAGACATTACTCCATCAGAAACACTAATCAAACGTTGGTTTGCTGACTTCAAACGTGGTCGTAGAGACACCGATGATGCAAAACGCAGCGGACGTGAAAATGAGGCAGTTACATCAGAAAACATAAAAAGGAACACAAAATCGTTTTGAATGACCGAAAAGTTGCGCGAGTTAGCTGACATTGTGAAGATATCAAAAGTGTGTGTTCGTTCTATGTTTCATGAGCATTTGACTATGAGAGACCTCCGTTCAAAGTCGGTACCGCGCGAGCTCACTGTTGACCAAAAACAAGAAAGTCTTGATGATTCTCAGCAGTGCCGGGTCATGTTTAAACATAAAAAACCGGAAGTTTTGCATCGATATGTCACAATGATTAAAGATGCATCCATCACTTCACTCCGGAATCAAAACGATCGTCATCTAAATGGAGAGCAACTAGTGTATCTCGTCCAAAGCGTCCGAAAGCACACCAATTGGCTGGATAGGTTATGGACTCGGTATTTTGGGATGTGCATAGTGTAATAATTATGATCGACTATTTTGAGAAAGGAAATACCATAAACAGTGAATATCGTATAGCATTGTTGGAGCGCTTGAAGGCTGAAATTGTGGTAAAGCGACTCCATTTGAAGGAAAAGAAAGTGCTGATTCGTCAAGATGTTGCACAGTTTCACAAATCAATGAAAACGATTGCCAAATTGCACAAAATGGGCTTCAAATTGCTCTCACATATGCCATATTCGCCAGATTTGGCTTCCAGCGACTACTGGCTGTTCACAGACCTCAAAAAAATGCTTACCGGTAAAAAGTTTTGTTGGAATGAGGAGGTAATTGCTGAAACTGAAGCCTATTTTGAGGCAAAAAATAAATTGTATTTCATCAGTTCGGACTTACATTTTCTAATATGATATAAATTGATTTCAAATTTCTGAAAAAATATTAAAAAATATTAAAAGATTACCTGAAAATAACAATTTTATTTGAACAAAAAAACTGAAATTACAAAGAAATAACATAAAACAAACAACAACCAGAAAATAAAAATTGAAATATTATTAAAAGCTGAAAATTGAACATTATTATTAACAAAAAATCAAAAATAAAAATAAAATTAAAAGGTTCAAACCAAGTTATGTCACGACGTTTCGATTGTTAGTATTCACAATCGTCTTCGTGTGTCAACTGTACATATTCCTCAGATATCCTACTATTTATAGGTCATTCGAGTGCTTTCACCTATTCCCTCTTCTCTTTTTCTCCGTTCCGTGTTCCCAGATCTGATCCCGGATCTGCTTCAGATCTGGGAACACTATCCGTAGCAGCCTCACCAGGCAACCAAACGCGGACTGCAATTCCAAGAATTGTATTTACCAGATACCCTGCGAGTTCGGAGAATCATACATTGGTGAAACTGAGAGGCCATTGAAAGTTTGCATTGCCGAGCACAATTAACACACACAGCGAGAAGAAACCAGCAAATCCCGAATAGCAGAGCATGTTTGGGCTTATCAACATAATATCAAGTGGGCTAAAGCTGAAATCATCCACAAAGAGAAACACTGGTATAGGAGAAAATTCAAAGAAGCCGCGTATATGTTGTCCAACAACGCATTTAGTCAAGTTGGCGTAGAGATACGTAACATATGGAAACCTCCAGTCAAACGAAAAACGACCACCTCCCGCCAAACGGTTATCTCCCACTAAAAACCAATGAAGCGGAGAGAGAGAGAGAGAAGAGGGGATAGGTGAAAGCACTCGAATAGCTTATAAACAGTCGGATCTTGGAGATATAAGTCTAGTTATCACCCGAAGGCGATTGTGATACTAACAATCGAAACGTCGTGACATAACTTGGTTTGAAATCTTTCAATTTTATTTTTTTTGTCATTTTTTGTTAATAATAATTTTTAATTCTCAGCTTTCATTATTATTTAAATTTTTATTGTTTGATTGTTGTTTGGGTTTATGTAATTGTTCCACAAAAGTGGCATTGAAATACTAGAGGGCTGCTGGAATTATTGGGTGGCTCTTGATAGAGATAACATTTATGAATAAAGCCAATTTTGAACAAAAAAACTGCCTCTTATGCAAAAAAAAACAGTGAATTGGTTGTCAGTTGTTTAAGGAAAATGAAAGTTCAAATACTTCCTTAATATATTCATGATCCAGTTCTATGATTTGAAGGCTTTTTTCCAAAGCTCCTATTTACATTTTTCGAATCAAAATGTTCCCTATAAATGTTTCACAATCGCTTGGAGAAGCTATAGTATAGTGAAACACTTGTCGCGGTCTTGTGGTGGAAATATTAGAGTTAATTGTAACAGATGATTCAATATACCTTTTTATGCAGCCAAAAATTTAAACATATTCTTGCATTCGAGGATAACATTACTGATATTGCCTTACTGGTTTTTCATGGAGTCAAAGGTAACAAGAGTGAAACAATTGAAATTGTTTTACTAAATGATATGTTTTACTAAAATGATCAATTGAGAAAAATTCCACATTATTATACTCATTCTAGTCAATCATAAATTAATAATGGTATGAGCCAATACGTCTAGAAATTCTCACAAATCTCCTATGCCCAGTAGATCTCATTCTATGCATGTACCCAAGTGAATAGTCCGTTCGGTTCCAATAAATGAATATTGAGAGTATTGAAATACCCCACTCAAGTCACATTTTTCCTAGTTTGTGTCTCTCTGTTATCACACCAGCAGAAGGCTTGCCCACATTTTCTTGGACTGAGCATGCTTTAGATTCCACATATTCCCCTTTTCAATTCAATGCATACATCGGAAAATCAGAAAACAGTGATAGTTTAGTCCAGTGGAATTTTTGAATTCATACTGAATCGAAGTTTTTGGAGAAGCGAATGCTCAGTTACCGCTTTTATAGATAGGTTATTACAATCACATTTACATCTGAAAGACTACAGAGGTTAAAGTACTACGGATAATCTCCCTTTCTACAATGAGTGTATGTATAATTTTCATTTCGATCCCCTTTGAAGGAGGAAAAACTAATATACAAACTATGGAAAAACTTCCTGTCAAACTTAAGTAAATTGTTTTTCCTTCAACTTACTGCCTACTCTCTTCATAAATTCCAATTCTGTATAGAGAAGAAAGTGAGAAAAGTTATGAATCCTAAAATTGTGTCCAAATTTCCACTGATATCAAAAATATTTGGCCGAAGATAAAATGTTTAGTTCACTGCATAATAAAATGTTACAGGAAAACAAGTTGGGAGATATCTGCTTCTCTTTGAGGTATGTTCCCACCGCAGGAAAGTTAACCGTCGTCATTTTAGAAGCTAAGAACTTGAAGAAGATGGATGTTGGCGGCTTATCAGGTATGACAATCAGTATCTTCGATACTTGTGATGCACTGCTTGGAACCTATGGTGTAGTAATTAATATTACTGGATTTTTCCCAACACCTTGACACGTGTTTCGATCACCAAGTGCTCATCTTCAAGAAGAAGATCAAATTCATTGATCTTTCTCTTGAAAATGATCACTTGGTGTTCGAAACACGTGTCGGGGTGTTGAAAGAACGGTTTGGTGTTAGGAAAAATCCAGTAATATTCAATATCTTCAAAATGGTGTACCAGTAAGGACACAATCATTGAAATTTGCTGGTGATATTTTGTAATAAATGAAATGAAGTGTAGTATTTTTCATGTGAAATTTCATAATTTACTAATGCATCGTCTTGAACTTGAAGGGTTTATGCATCATGCTGAACTTAGAAAGGGGTTTTTGTGAAGTGTGCCTGGTATACGATATTTGTTTATCACTTTAACGATTTTGGAAGAAGACTCCACACGTAATTTGTATATATGTATTTTTTTTGTGAGATTATGAAGATCCGAATCGAAAAAAGCTGATAACGAATATTTCTTTCATAATTTTCAAAATAGAGATTAGAAACTCCTAATTTGTTTTGCCTCAGTAAAACAAAATCTCTAACTGACTCTCATAACTCATTTATTAATGACAGTATAAAAAATATTTGCTCTTTTCTGATCTTTGATCTACCTTGCTATGAATTACCACCTTTCCTTCCCCTCGATAATATTATATTCCAATCTACCTCTAAGAAAACAGTTCATCGATCTGGCCCCATGAAATGCGCCATTATTTTCGAGAAAGCGATTTAAACTACTTCTTTGCTTTGTCTGCATACTGGCCTAGAAGCAGCAGCTTTAAGGATTTTCTTTGATATGCCTTGATTTTCAATAGATGTTATGTGTTTTGGGTAGTTTTGGGGAGAAAAAACTCAAGAATTTCAAAAAATTATCAATGTTTCGGAATTGTTAGAGATTTGGATTTGAAAAAATATTTTAATAATTCTAATGTGAAACAATTTGCCCAAATTGTGGTGACAGTTGAAATTCATTTTGATAGAGTACCTCTCCTGCTCCCCACTTTTAGTTTTTAAAAATTAACTTTTCCTTCACACTTTTTTCGACTTTCAGATAATTGTACTAACTATGAACTGAAGATTTCCCAACCAAGGCCCTCAAAACTTTACATACATCGTCTCGAGGCATGTTTCGAACATTATAACTTTGGCCTGGATAACGCTGGAAAGTCCAAACTTCCAGCATGTTACGTTGATAGAAGACCCATTGAACGTAACAGGTTTCAACGATACAGCTATCACACGTTGGAATCTATTTATATCTAAAAACACAATTCTTGTCAGTCATTCACTGATGAATATAATAATACTTAGAGTTTACTCCTTTCTGGAGTAGTAGATAGCTTGAACAGAAAATTCAAAAATCTGTACCTTCTTCCTCACCCCTTGAAATGAAGAGCATGAAAGTTTTCATAAAACTGTCAATTCTCAAGCTAGAACATGGAATTGGCTAAGCCCAGAATGAATGAATGAAGATGTCTGTAGGACAAGATGAAGGCTCAAAAAATTGATATTGATATTGCGATTAGCCTTCTTTATGGGTAAAATATGTAGCTTAGCTTCGTTTCAGGAATTACTGGCATGAAATCGACAGATCATAAGTGATATGAACATTAGTCTATGGGGTTATCTAAGTGATTCCTATAAAATAGTCAGGCCACACAGTTTTACTATGAAGTAGGATTTGTGGAGTTGAGTAGTGTCTACACGCCCTAATATAAAAAGCTTGTCTTACTAGAAGATCTAATGTCAACCACGTTAGCGTTTTATATCAATTTTCAATAGATTTAGAGTTGATGATATATCTCGCTCATATTTGGTTTGTATTGATGCACTACTACTAATTTCGCGACATGATTCGAGCTACTCTCATTTCCATATTTAGAGAAATCCATGACGATATATTTTTTCAGATCCTTATGTCAAGATAGCTCTGATGCAGAATGGTAAACGGCTCAAGAAAAAGAAGACTAGTATCAAAAAGTGCACTCTGAATCCGTATTATAATGAATCCTTCACTTATGAAGTACCTTTTGAACAAATTCAGGTAAGTATCTGGAAGTAATGAATTCATTGAAAATCTAGGCTTTTGAAAGGCGTTAATTCAAGGCGAGCTAGCGACTAAGGTATTCGTGTAATTCAAAGCCATTATTGAATGGGTGGTCATCAGTTTTCTATGATTTTTTTAAAACTTTCCTTGACATTGGCATACATCACTTAGACAGAACTGCTAATTAGTTTTCTCTCTCTGATCTAGATTATTCGCATGTTATCTAAGTCATTGCTGAGATTAGACATTTTCTTGAGTGATGAAGTTACTTTCACGTAAATATGTAAACGAAAACTGATTTTCCACTTCTGAAAATGTGAACGCAATGAAAGTTATTATTCTCTATAGGTGAATTCTCAATTCATGAGTATTGATTTAAAATAAGTTTTGATAAATCTTTGCAGTACAACATTTTCTAGAAGAGGAAAAACTTATGAATACCCCAGTGACTTCAGAAGAATTACAAATCTTCTAGAAAAGACTATTGATGAGTGTCTTTCAAATACGATAAAATTACATCCCGTCGAACATAGTATCATGACGGGAGGCCTTTCATAATATCATAATATCACTGATTTAACCCAACGTAACCTAACTTAACAACTGAATTGAAATACAAAATTTATTGGTTTTTGGTGAATTGTTTTCGCTGAGTTACTTCCTGTTCTGTGGTTTCGTTTTTGCTATATGCACCGGAGACCTCGTTATAAACTTTCTCAATTTTTAAACCTTTCTCAATTTTCAAACCAAATATGGAAATATGGATATTTGGTAGAGACAAAAAGTATTCTATGATATTGACTATACATCTATCATGACCATAACGTAGAACTGTGAGTGTTCGGCGATTTTTTGCTCGAAAAAATTGGATAAGAAATTTTGCATCAAATTTTTTATAAAAGATGGGACTAAGTGATTGAAAATACTTAAAATGTGGACAGTGGCAAACGGTGATTGTAGTGTGAGTCAGAAAAATGTTCACAACTGGTGCACAGGAGGTAAAGAAAATGTGAATGACGATGCTCGACCTGGAAACCCCAGCAAATCAACAACCGATGATGATGAAGAAAATTGTTATGAGGGATCGTTGAATTATTATTAAATAGTTGCTGAAGATATTGGCGAATCATGGGTATATGGTAATGATATCGAAACCAAAGTCCAATCGTCCCAATGGAAGAGCCCAGCAGATCCAAGTTAAAAAAAGCACGCTCAGCTAGAACAGATGTCAAGGCTTTGCTCACTGTTTTGTTTGATTGCCGTGGAGTAGTGCATCGGGAGGTCGTATTGTCGATAAGGATTATTATTATCTCGAAGTTATGCGCTTTTTGCGAGAAGCAATGACCGGTATTGCGGAAAAACAATTCATGGCTTTCACATTACGATAATGCATCTACTTACTCGTCTTTGGTTGTACGTTAGTTTTCGGCTGATAATGCTCCAGCCACCGTATTCACCAGATTTGGCCTCATGCGACTTTTTTCTGTTCCCAAAATTGAGAAGCCCCATGTGATGGTGGTGATTTGCAACGATTAAGGAGTCCAAATTGCCGAGAGAGCTCAAAGACATACAAAAAAGTGCATATTGGAGTATAAGTATCGTGATTAGATACCCGACAGATGATAATTCAATCATGATATCCTCAGTAAATATTTTTTTTGCACAAACCTGTGGATTGAAACATTAATTATTGTAATTGTGAATTTTTTGTGAATATATTTTTTTCATTTCCTATTGCCCTGTATCAAATCCTATTCAATTCTCATCTATACTCAATCTCACAAACAATGAAGAGCTGCTATAATTTCTTCATGTTCACTTTTATTGTTTCATATGTTTCTAAGAAGCAATTCTGAATAAACCCCATTATTTCCAGAAAGTGAACTTAGTCATAACAGTAGTGGATTACGACAGAATTGGAACATCAGAACCCATCGGGAGAGTCGTTTTAGGGTGTAACGCTAGTGGTACAGAGTTGCGTCATTGGTCAGACATGTTGGCTTCACCTCGTAGGCCGATCGCACAATGGCACACGTTGAAAGACCCCGAGGAAGAAAAGAAAGACTAAAATGGAAACGTCGACAACAACGCTGATACACCATAATGAATAAGGTAAGGTAATAAGGTAAGGTAAGGTAACGTTGATAGCAGTTGAGAAAACAACGTTTCCATTATTGAAGCTTAATCAATATATATTCAGGAATTTTGAACAATCAAACAAAATAAGTCGTGGAATAGTAAAACTCAAACTTTTCAGTTTGTATTGTTATTTCCATTTTTACATAGGCTTGGCAGACGAACAATTATTCGTTATCTTAAAATGTTATTCGGAACAATCATAAAACATAAAACAATTCAAAGAACTAAGCTTATAAAAAAAGGAAAGAAAAAAAAAATCACATCAAAGGCGCTGCTTCGTTCCCTCCTGTTCATAAAAGAGGACATATGCCTCATCGCTCACAAGTGAATTTGGCGAAATTGGGATCACGTGTGAATCGTTATATTCATGCCACGTGCCTCTATATGGGTGTCTGCAATATGCTGTGTAATGTTCGTTGTAAGTTGTCCCACTGTGATTTGACATATAGACGACAAGGAGCCACATTGTTTGCTGCATAATTCCTCATATCTAATTCATCTGAAGAAAAATCAATGGAATCATTCAATTTGCCTCTGAATCTTTCCGTTGGAGATAATCTTTTCAAATGAATTACTAAAATACGGGAAAACTTATAGATTGATAAGGACTTTATATATTTTCTCCTTTGCTTGAACCGAACACATTGGTTTTTTATCTCCATCCAGAGAGAACTCAATTGGTCAGTTCTTT
>WOGP01009167.1:0-10860 GCA_015342065.1 Leptinotarsa undecemlineata | reverse complement strand
ATCATTTATATATAATAAAAACAACAAAGGGCCGAGGACAGATCCCTGAGGTACTCCGCATTTAATGCTCATTTTATCGGAAGATGAATTTTTAAAACTCACTTATTGAACGCGATTTGAGAGATATGACTCAAACCACAACAAGATGTTACCTCTAAATCTAAATATAGATTAATAGTATAAAAAGAATAGTTGAAAATCACCCAGAAAAAAAAATTTGGACTCCCGAAATTCTACAACTACATCCAAGGACCCATTGTCTGCGGAAGGAGCAACTTGTATTCAAAAAGCCTCATATATATAGAGCACACCATATATTCGATACAATTTTGCAACAACGTCCGGGTAATTTCCAGAAATTTCACAGTGAACTTTTGTGCGACATATACAACACTTTGTATATTTACTCGTTTTGAACTGATTTAAACTTGAAAACATATAATTTTTGTCAAAAGACACTCTATAATATTGACAAATTATTAACCATTGAAAATTTCTATGGAAAAACTGCAAATAAGAATATTTCAGAATCTGTCTTTTCCATAGAATAACAAATCTGAACAAGATCCGTGCATATTATTCCACTAACGGGACAGTAGTTTCATAGAACAGCTTCTATGAAACAGTATTCAAATTTATGAAGTTATAATTTTCTAGAAGTAAGTTATTTAGCTGCAGTTTAGGGTAGCAGTTAAGAGTTGTATCAAAACCACAATTTAATTTTTTTTTGTATTTCAACCTTTGTTTTCCAATTTTTTTGTTTTTAACATTTTATTTGAAAATTTCATTTGGTTAAACAATTTTCAATACTAATTGGTGATAAAAACAAACACAGAACCCTTTTCAAGAATTCAACCTTGGGCCATAGAGCTGCATGATCTTAAATCTGATAGAGCTGAGCAAATAAGAAAATTAAAATTAAGAAATTGCAACAAAGAGTAAGTATCTGCCTGCACAAAGTTTTCATATTACTGAAATTCCAGAAAACAAATTAAAATAATCAACTTCAAATAAAATTTAAAAAATTATTTCATTCAATAAAAATATTGACAATAATAATGTCTTCGACAAATACCTTTTCGATGAATATAAAAATATTTTTTCAACGCTCATTTCCCAAGCTAAAAATTCGGAAAAATCTAAAAAGTAATGGATAACGAAGGGAATTAAAAATACGTGTGAAAAAATATCAGCATTACAATACAATAAAAAATATTATAATGACGATTTCTTCATCGACTACTACAATAAAAAACCAAAAGACATGTAATACGTCTCTAGGTTGGAAAATCCAAAAAACACAACAAAAGAAACTTGGAGTATAGTCAATGAACTAAGAGGACAATCTCCTCACAAGGAACCACATTGGTCCATAGATTCCCATCAGTTCAATTCATTTTATTGCAACATAGCGCAATAAACACACACAATAAAACAAATCAGGAATAGCAGAGCATGTTTGGACTCATCAACATAACGTCAAGTGGGCTCAAGCTGAAATCATCGACAAGGAGGAACACTGGTTTAGGAGAAAATTCAAAGAAACCGCGTATATGTTGTTCAACAACGCATTTAGCCAAGATAGCGTAGTGATACGTAACATATGGAAACCTTTTATCAAGCGGAAAACGGCCAACACCCGCCAAACGGTCATCTTTCGCTAAAACCGATGAAGCGGAGAGAGGGAAGAGGGGATGGGTGCAAACACTCGAATGACTTATAAATAGTCAGATCCCAGAGGAATAAGTCCAGTTATCGCCTGAAGACTATTGTTTTGTTTTAAATTATTATTTTTAAACATTTACTAATTTTTTTAGGGATTTCAAATCAATTTTTATCGTATTAGACAATGGAAGTCCGAACTGATGAAATAGACCACGAAACATTGTCAACCACCTTCAAACAAAATTTGAGAAATGATTTTTTTTTTTATACTGACGCATTCATCCGAGAATATTCCATGAAACAATCTTCACCTATACCAATCGATAAACCAGCAATGAATTAAACCACGAGTCCTACGAACTGATTTTATTCATTACTGATTTCTTCAGGGTTTCTCCAGTTGATATGCTGTTTTCTCGCAAGAACCACGAGTCCTACGAACTAAAGGTCTTGTGGTATCACCTTCTATAATCCTCGCTATTTTCCATTTGAAGGTATTCTTCACGATTTTTTTCTCTGTTTGCATTGTATTTTGTTCATCAAAATTGTTGTTACCAGATTCTACTTTCAGGAGATATCTTCAATGGAAATTCCATTTAGCTGCAGTAGTAGAAGAGATATTAAACTAGATATACGTATATAACTCATTATTAGAGTCTACTCACATAGAGCAGATTGATTGTGCTGTCACGACCCAATTTCGTTTATAATCAAATAATAAGTGATGAGATTGTTGAAATCTTCACTTCATCAAAGTCAAGTGAAATAAACTTCAAACAATTCATTAACGAAAAAATGGTATTCAATAATTATCATTTGTCATCTTTTTACCGTTAGAGATCTTACAAAAGTTTTACCCATGAACTTGTGACCGGAAATCCATCCAGCATCAACGAGAGCAAAGATCGCATGAAACTCAACACCGAATCCATATTGCACGTTTTTCCTCTTGTTTACCCGACGAAGCGATGGGATTTTCTGAAAGCGATAGCCGATGAAATAAAAAGAAGTGACATCTTTCACAGTGTCTGTGCTAACAAGCTGGTAGTAATCCAGTTTAGAGCAAATTTGTCGCTACTTTTGTCTGCCTCTATTCGAAAACAATGCACGTTTGGACGAAGAACGTGTTAGATTGTTACCCGCTGGAACATGCAGAACAGGTGCAAATGAGTCGGGGAGATTTATGAAATGGCGGATTTCGTATGCGAGGGGAGTAATTAAAACGATATTTTGCAACACAGATAGCTGACACGATTGTAGGATCCGTTGTCATTCACGTCTGCAATGAAAGTCTTGTATGGGGGCTTTGAACTCTATGTAGCTATCCAGACAACTGCAATGGAGTGTACTACTCAGATTACTTAGTCACTGACTGGTGAAGTCCACTTAATGGTTTATTTAGTGACGTTTTATTATTGAGATCGGCTATTCACATGTCATCAAAAAATGGGGAAGTACTAATTCATAAACATAATGAAGACGAATGAGACCAATATAGGTACGTACAGGTCGCGAATGGAATATTAATACAAGCTGAAAAATAAAAAATATTACTAAGAAAAAATGGAAATTGAGAATTGAAAGATTCCCAACCAAGTTACGTCACGACATTTCGATTGTTATCATCCACTATGGTCTTCGGGTAATAACTGGACTTATTCCTCCGAGATATGACTATTTATAGGTGTGCATTTCCTATCCCTATCCCCTCTTCCCTCTTTGCTTGGCTGAATGCGTTGTTGGACAACATATATGCTGCTTCTTTCAATTTTCTCCTAACCCAGTGTTCCTCCTTGTGGATGATTTCAACGTGAGCCCACTTGATGTTATGTTGATAAGTCCAAACATGCTCTGCTATTCCTGATTCGTTGGTTTCTCCTGGCTGTGTGTGTTTCTTGTGCTCCACAATGCGAACCTTCAATGGCCTCTTAGTTTCACCGATGTATGATTCTCCGCACTCGCAGGCTATCCGGTAAATGCAATTCTTGGAATCGCAGTTCGCGTTTGGTGGCCTGGTTTTCGTGAGGCTGCTACGGATAGTGTTACCGGATCTGAAGCAGGTTCTAATGTTGTACTTGGACCCAATTCTTCTTATCCTCTCCAATAATCCTCTGATATAGGGTAGTGCAAGCACTGGTTGTGATGGGTTCTCTTCCTTGCGAGGCTCCTGCTGTCTTTTAGCCAAAGTCTTTTCTACCATCGCTTTGGAGTAGCCATTCCGTTGAAGATCATCTTTGATAATGTCTAGTTCCTTCTCGAGACCTTTCTTCGTATTACAGAGCCCTAAAGCACGGTCTAATAGAGTCTTGATGATTCCTCTTTCAGTTGATTGATGGTGGTTGAATTCGTGGTTCATATACTGTCCCGTGTGAGTGGGTTTTTGGTATACAGATGTTTCCCACTTAGTGTCGGTCCTCTTCACTATTAGTTTATTTTGATTCTTCATATTCCGTTCAAATATATCCAGTTTGAACTTATATTCTTATCTGTATCCAGTACTTATTTCAATAGATTCATTGGTTTTATTTATTTATATTCTTTTTAAATGTAGCTATTTTGAATTTATATCTTTGTACTCAATTTAATGCATGAATCTCATTCAAAGTTATTCAGTATTCTCATTCCTTATACACAGAAGCAGATCATTTTGCCTCGTAAGTTGTATTTTATTTGTTCACTGTTCATTTCTATATGTAGGTACATGTATATTTACTGTAAACAATCTTAAAAAGGTGAATAAATACATACTATTTTTATATTATTATTATATTATCATATAGTCTTTTTCAACTAAAATTACTTTTTTTAACTCCTTTCTGCCAGTCTTATTTTTAATCATATTTCAAACAATCTTACTGATTTTCAGCTTCGTGGGATTTTAGGTACCTTTACTTTTATTTTTGGCCTAATTTAACCAGACTACTACTTAAAGTATCAATTTGTAAGTCTCACTTATAGACTATGATATATTAACTTCATTTTGCTGAATAGTAACCCGCCCAATTGGCTCTAAAATAGAAACATTACTCCGAACTAACCATGTTCCCACATTATCATTAGCTATTTTCGAATAAATATCTATCAATCTCAAATCACGCATCTGTAACTGCAAACAACCCGTGAATCTCGCTCCATCGACACATCTATAAAGGTAAGACGGCAAGCACCAGCATCAAGTGGGGATAGAAACCGGTCCAATGCAACCGTTGGCCTACTGGGATCGGAAGGAAAGCGCACACTGAAAGCAGTTTGCAATCGAGACCGCAGAGAAGACACCGCGCCGGCCTTGCCAAGAATCTTCCGAACACGCGTTTGTAGAAATGTTTGACAGGTGCCCGATTGTTTAACAACAAACGAACAAACTTTGACAAGATGCGTCCAGAGACGGTCATAGTGTTTTTATCGAGTTGCTTGATTTTCGTGAACGGTGCCTTGAGAACGGTAAACGTTACGAAATGTTGCAAGTTTAACGAGTATTTGACGATCGGCGAGAGAAAGTGCGTGAAGAACGAGTCCAGTTCTTGGAATATTGACATTTTTAACGTGAGAAAGGGTGGCTTTGTTCCGCACACTGCCTTGCCGCCACATTGGAAGGTCAAGGAAGGAGTTATGCCGAACTGTGCGAATCCAAGACAGCTGATATTCCAGGGGAAAAACAACATCCCCTTCATGAACGGTTCCTTGCTCAGCTTGGAGTTTGACAAGCTCTTCCATCCTAGCCAACTATGCGTGGACTATCACTCCGCTTTAGTGTGTTTGAACGAGCCCGAAAATTTGACGTACATCAAAAAGTGTTGCGGCGAAAACGCGATTTTCTCGCAGACAAACAGCACTTGCAGGCAGTTTAAGGACAACAGCTACAGGATTACCGTAGGTCGGAACCAGACTTTGGGCGCGGGTTTTCCTGTTTGCATAGACAATAAAATACACGTGGTGGGTGAAGTGAACTCCAGTAGCATCTTCGGGGATGGCAGCGTGCAAGTGCAGAACGGGACTATTTTGCCTGCGGCGAATTTTTGTCTGGAGTACGTTTTCGAGCATACGGGTGAGTAAATTTTTAAGTTTGCCTTAATTTTTTGATGAATAGTCATCTTTACGGCTCGAGTTAGTTTTGCAAAAATTTTCAGTCAGACTTAGGTACACAAAATTCGAAACTGTCGATACATCGACTACTTCATAACCTACTTCTTTTCACAAACTTCCACTGAGACCTGAATTCAAAAAATCAAAATGTTTTTATGTAATGAAAAACGTCTATTTCACTGATATAACTTTTTTTTTTGGAGCACATTATTCTTCATCATATCGTCACTTAACCAGAGTTTTTGTGATTTGACAATATAACGGAATGTCAGAGTGAACTAAGAAAAGTAGATATTGCCGGATTTCGAGAAGTTTACAGCTTTACCTTTAAAAAAATCATCGCTCTTTTTGAAGCTTTTTTTCGAAAAAAATCACTTGTGAAAGTTATTAGTTTCATAAACACTTGCACCTTTAAAAAGGTCATCTATTTTTTTAAGCTTTTTCCGAAAAAAATCACTTAGTGAACAAAAGTTCTTAGTTTCATAAACTCAACGTAGGCTCAACGTAGGTTGCCGAAATAGTAATTTATTTAAAAAAATAGGGAGGTATAAAATCGGCCGTCCGCAATCATTAGCCTTTATCTCAAACATCTTATGTTTTATCACTACAGGATTGCAAGCAAAAAATAAAAAGACAACGGAAATAATTGCGAATACATAAATGTAAACAAACACATCTCCTTTATTAGGAAATAATATTTCTCCTTTATTAGGAAATAATGTTTATCGAATATCTGATAATGAAAAAAGTTATGTTTGTTTTGCTTGAATAAAAATCGTCATTTAATATCAGATTTTAATCCTTTGTATTTTGATTCCATTAAGCTGTTTATAGAAATTTTTAAGCCCCATATCGAGAGACATTGAAGGTTGTAGTACCAATATTTACCAAATGTTATCTGTCATTACTATTCAAGAAATATCGGGAATCATTACTGATAAAGTAAATATCTAAATGCAGTAAATAAAATGGACTCTGAATCATCGACAAAAAATCTGCCTGGGTCATTTCAGAAACCTTCAAATTGTAAGTGGTTTTTCTGTAGTTTTCGTATTCAAATTCTCAAAAGCATAATTTACATCCTTTCATTTATTAGTGATATCTCACCAACATTATTAGTTTCCCTCCAGTTGAGTCGTACAATGGCACTTTGAAGTGGTGTTTATGATGATCCTCCCCAAATTTAATTAGGAGGCAGAGAAATCCAACTACCTAGTTTTGAACATGAGCAAAGGTTTACAATCGTAACAAAAAACAGTTTATTACCGGGGTTACGATAGTCCAGTGAAACTGGGCACTTTTGTGTAAAAATCCAACTACGTAAAATAAATGACAAATTAGGCATTTGTAGGTAAGTCTGTTCTGTTTGGAAAAAAATCAGTTTTTCCGTTAATCAGCCCTATACGAACGACACCTCTCAGAAGTTGAGAAACTTGTGCGAGCTAAGGACTAACGAGGTCTTACCTTTTAACGTGTGATTCCCAACACGTACCTAGAATAAAACTCTCCATACATAAGGTATTTGAGAAATTAGATTTGTGGTTGCCTAGAATGAAAAATCTTTCATCAAGCCTTTCATTGCAAATCAAGAAACTAATTACACAAAGAATATGTAATTAGTGTTCTGTAATTTAGAAATCGCATTTCCATATATCTCTGCCACAAATCACTGGTCAAAAGGAAATTTCATCTGAGGAATTTTATGTCGGCGAAGCTTTGAAAGCTGTTGAACTAGCAGAACCACTACAGATTTTTGTATTTATTTTCAGACCATAATTTTAAGTTTATTTTAAGCTACTTTAGGCTAATTTTGTACTTTATTCCGGATATGTCATAGCTTCCCCTTTTAATGGAGATCAACCCAACCTAAAATTATGACTAAACCTAAAATTATGTTTACGTCATGATTTTAGGTTGTGTTTATGACTGTGTCATAATTTCAGGTTTCCATTGTTCCCTATTGGCGATTTTCTGTGTTGTTTTTTTAATCAGTGATTTCTGCTAGTTTTAGGTTGGATTTTTAGGATGGGTTATGCCTACGTCATAATTTATGGTTGAGTTTATGACTACGTCATAATTTCAGGCTCCAATTGCCCCCTATCGCCGATTTTCTATGAATTATTTTTTTATTCAGTGGGTATTGCTAGCATTAGGTTGGGTTTATGATTTTAAGTAGGGTTTATGACTATGTCATAATTTTAGGTTCTTTTCAGGCTCCCAATGTCCCTATCGCCGAGTTTCTCATTTGTTTTTTTTAATTAGTGGGTTCATAATTTCATTTTGGTTCATAAATCCATCCTTAAATTATTACTAAGTCATAATTTATGAAAATTATTACTACGTCATAATTAGTGTTCCGCCTATGAAGAATGTGTTGAATAAAGCTGATAAAAATGAAGCAACTGAACTTCAAATCCGCCTTTATTTTTAAACCTCTAATCAAAACAATATTTGTTTTTAAATTTTAAATAAATTAAGATTTATTTTTGGACTTGCAAACATTTTTTTATAAACCTTACTCATAGCCATATTTCTTTTCAAAGCTTACATCAACATTTATTTCTGAACCTCAAATCAATATTCATACCAAACAATTCTGCTACCGATTCGGTAGAGGTTAAACCGAATTTCTAGTCATAATTTTAGGTTGAGTTTTTAAGTTGAGTTTTTAGGTTGGGTTTTTCGGTGGGGGATTTACGTTGAGTTTTTATGTTGGATTTTTAGGTTGGGGTTTTGGGTGAATTTTTAGGTTGGGCCTTTAAGATGGATTTTAGTTGGGTTATGACTATATTATAATTTTTGGTTGGGTTTATGACTACGTTATAATTTCAGGCTCCCATTACCCCCTGTTGCCGATTTTCCGTGTTGTTTTTTTATTCAGTGGGTTCTGGTAGCTTTAGGTTGGGTTCATAATTTTATGTTGGGTTTATGATCGTCATAATTTTAGGCTGTTTTCACGCTCCTAATGCTCCTGTCGCCGACTTTCTATGTGTTGTTTTTTTTAATTAGTGAGTTCTGCTGGCTTTAGCTTAGGTTCATAATTATAGGTTGGTTCATAAAACCAACCTGAAATTATGACTAATCCACATATAATGAAAATTATGGCTACGCCATAGTTTATGAAAATTAAAATTATGAATACGTCATAGTTTCAGGTTGGGTTATGACTACGTCATATTTTATAAAAATTATAACTACGTCATAATTAATGAAAATTATAACTACATAATTTTAGGTTGGTTCATAAACCTAACCTAAAATTATGACTACTTCACATAAAATGAAAATTATGACTAAGTATGCCATAGTGCATGAAAATTAAAATTATGAATGTCATAATTTTAGTTTGGCGTATGACTACGTCATAATTTCTGGTTGGGTTCATGACTACGTTATAATCTCAGACTCCTATTTTCCCCTTTTGCCGATTTTCTGTGTTGTTATTCTTATTCAGTGGGTTCTGCTAGCTTAGGTTGGGTTCATAATTTTAGGTTGGTTTTATGATCGTCATAATTTTAGGCTCTTTTCAGCCTCCTAATGCCACTATGGCCGACTTTCTATGTATTCTTTTTTGCAATCAGTGACTACTGACTTAAGCTTAGGTTCATAACTTTAGGTTGGTTCATAGATTCAACCTAAAATTATGACAACTTCACATATGAAGAAAATTATGACTACCCCATACTTAATGACAATTAAAATTATGAATACGTAATAATTTTGGGTCGGGTTGTCTCTTTTCAGTCTTCTAATGCCCCTATCGCCGACTTTCTATGTATTGTTTTTTGCATTCAGTAGGTTCTGCTAGCTTTAGCTTGGGTTCATAATTTTAGGTTAGTTCATAAAACCAACCTGAAATTGTGACTACTTCACATATAATGAAAAGTATGACTACGCCATGAAGATTAAAATTATGAATATGTCATAATTTTAGGCTGGGTTATGAATATGTCATAATTTTAAGTTGGGGTATGACTACGTCATAATTTCATGTTGAGTTTATTACTACGCCATAATTTAAGGCTCTTTTCAGGCTACTAATGCACCTATCGTGTACTTTCTATGTATTGTTTTTTCAATCAGTAGGTTCTGCTGGCTTCAGCTTAGGTTCATAATTTTCGGTTGGTTCATAAACCCAGTCTTAAATTATGACTACTTAACATATAATGAAAATTATGACTACGCCATAGTTTATGAAAATTAATATTATGAATAGGTCATAATTTTTGGTTGCGTTATGACTACGCCATAATTTATAAAAATTATAACTACGTCATAATTTATCAAAATTATAACTACATCATAATTTTAGTTTGAGTTTATTACTACGTCATTATTTTAGGCTCGTTTCAGGCGCCTATGTGTTGTTTTTTTATTCAGTGGGTTCATAATTTTAGGTTGGTTTATAAATCCAATATTTTAACTTGAATGATGGAACTATTGGACTAAATGTCTAATTCTTTCAGAGCATTACAATGTAATGGTCGTAAAAGTTTTATGATCACGTTTTCACCGTTCTCTGTTTCCTGCTCAAGATTGCGTGGATCTACTTAATTGTGATGAACGGATATTGAGAAATGAGACAACTTTGTGATGACGAAGTTTACAGCCACCGATATAAAACCTGAGAGGAAGTTTGTCTGGCATATGGACCAAAGGATTTTTACTATGTTATGGCCGAAATTATGGCTCAATGCCGTATTGTCACAGATGGTATGGTTCAAAGGAAAAATACCCTGATATTTGGAAATTCGCTATTCATATTTGTGTATTGGATAATTGCCCCAAAAACATGTGTCTCAATAACCTGGTAATAATTGAGAGTTACTAGAGAGGTTGCTTTTATAATCAGAGGGTGCTGAAGATTTCTCAAACTTTTGGTAGATTTTTCTATTGCACCTTCTATGCATAAAACTCTAGAACACAGTGTATTATTTTGACAGGGGCGTCCGCGAGTGATTTGCACTGATTCATGCGAGAAAAAAATGAAATCCCCATTCAATTTTGAGTTTCTTTATTTGTGTTTTTCGTTCAACGTATGGTTTTCCGATTCATTTAAGGTTTGTAACTAGACAGTGCATTTCTTTAATGTCCCCCCCCCTTTTATTTTTT
>WOGP01009165.1:0-10860 GCA_015342065.1 Leptinotarsa undecemlineata | reverse complement strand
TAAAGTTTAAATGCTCTGTACATAACTTTTTTGGACACAATGGTGCTTCAAACTACTTTAGTACGATTGGGGACACATAAGACTACTAAAATAAATTAAAAAAACCGGATATTTCTGTTAAGATTAGAAGTTATTAGCATTTAATTGACCAATTTTGGGTTTTTGTACTAAAAATCGTAAAAATTCCCTTAAAAATAAAAAACGCGCTAGAACATAAAAATGTTTGTATGAATATGTTCTACATGGGTTAGTGTATCACCCCCTTAAAGGTTTGCACCCAGCTACCAAACACCCTGTATATTTTTTTTTCAAATAATTAAGGTGTTGAATATTACTGGAGTTTGATCCCAACACCAAACCTCGACACGTGTTTCAACTACCAAGTGAGCATCTTCAAGAGGAAGATTTAATCTTGAGTGAATACCGATTTGGTGTTGGGATAAAACTCCAGTTATATTCATTACTACGCCAAAGGTTCCAAACAATGCAGCACAATTAAAGTGTTACTCAGATATCTCTCCACTTTTTTATCATCGAAATATTTGAATTTGACAATAGTATACAATACAAAGTTATAATTGATATTCTCTATGATAATTAAACAATTTTGACAAACGTTTCAATTTCTAGATGCGTTTCACTAACACTGTAGCTTCCTCAATTTTTTCATTTCTACTAGTTCTCTAGTTGCAAAGATCAACCAAGATAAAAGCAAGAGACAAAGTCAAAAGCAGAAGACAGTCAGATGCAAAAGACCATAAGTCAAATGCAAAATTCCGGAGGATCACCGCGTAAAGAGAACGTGTTCGAAATTAGAAAACCAGTCGAGTACGTTTTCGGTGTGGCCTGTTTCGACTTCATTTCGTCTCTTCAATCAGAGAAAAACCCTGAGGTGAGAAATATTTCAGCTAGTTCTGAAATTTAGATCCAAATTTCGACGCTTATTACGTGTATTTTCTTTGCAAATGCACTAACCTGACACAGCCTTCGAATGTCTTTATGCAAATTGAACGAACTTTGTTATCTGCTGCATCGCCAAACTGATGATACCCACAAAGGTCGAAAGTTAAGCCAAGAACTTAACGGGATCAACACATAATAATAGGTTATAGTAAACTTTAGAGGAAATCCCCAGTTCTTATGTTGCAAAGATCAACCACGCCAAAAGACAAAGTCAAATGCAAAAGACAAAAGTCAAATGCAAAAGACAAAAGTCAAATGCAAAAGACCAAAAGTCAAATACAAAAGGCCAATAGTCAAATGCAAAAGAACAAAAGTCCGAAAGATCTCCACAACAGAATAGAAAACCAATCAAGTACGTTTTCGGTGTGGATTGTTTTGATTTGGATTTGTTTCATCCAGTGAATTCAATGACTGTTTTTATCCCTCAAAAATCAATCTGTTTATTTGAAGTTTTGTGGGTGCCCAAAAAAAACAATAATTTTTCTTTATTATATCATACACCATGTTCTCCACAATATAAGAGAAAAGATCAAGGTTTCTTATATTAAAAAGTAGGTTTTGGAAAAGATGGCAATTGTAAGGAAAAACATTAAAATATCAACATAGAATCAGTTTGAACTGTATTGTTTATTAAAAATATTTACATTTTAATTGAATGCTAAAGAACATTTAAAGCACGAGTGAATATATTCATATGAAAGGTGCACTCGAGAAAATATCACATAGTATCACAAATTTTCTCTTTGATGTCCATGATAAATTTGAGTGCAATGGATTATTTTTTATTACTATACAATACATATATTTTAAAACTTAAAATTAATCAAAACCTGTCTCACTGTCTTCGACAAATAATAATGTTTCATTGATTCTGGGATATTCACATATACAAGATATTAGACTAACCAGGTTATTTTACTGATCTATGATAAGCCATTTTTCTTGAATATGCTCGACTTGTTGGGTCACAATAGGCGTTCTCAATTTTATTTGAACTTCTAATTTTCCACCAACTTTTTTCCTTCCATCTAATAGCTGAAAAAAAAATTACAAATTAATAAAGATAAAATGCAATGAATTTAGTAAATAGGTAATAAGCTCATGTTTGAAGAAATGTTAAAACTACACAAATAGACTGAGTAAGACTCTCAAGTTCAATATAATAATAATAAAGTCGTCAGGAGTTCGGATCCCTTTCTCTGCATGTTCTGCAACAATGAGAGAGCAGAAATTGGATCATTTCTCTTCAGGATAAAAAAAATAATGAATTAATACTCACATCAAAACTTTCATGAATCTCGCATTGAGTTTCTAAGGGTTGTAACTTCACATTAACTGTTCCTATGAGTACGTCACTCCTGAAGAAACCACTGAAACAACAAGAACAACTGATGTGAAAGTCAGAGCCGATATCAGAACTATTATTGTTCAATAGAAAAATAAAAAACTCACCCTTTCGAGTATATTTCAAATTTGATTCCGTGCCTTTTGAAAGTCCTTTGGCATTGTCTTGAATTTCTCTGTATAGGAATGACGAAAGTTTTCTGATACTCTGGGTTATTTGTGTCTTTTATTGTGGAAGTTCTATCGCTAAAAGGGGTATCCTAAAACAATAATAATATCATGTAACAACAATGATGTTAAATGAGAATTGAAACTATCTATGTTTTCATACCACTTGTATTTGTAACTAACGTTACTGCAGTTTCGTCCTACAAGGACATTTTCAAACAAATTGTAACTAAATGTTTTCTAGCGATTGTAACAAAATACTTTCTTCAGATTGTAACAAAGTATTTTCTGTAGATTTTAACAAAATGTTTTCTTCAGAGTGTAACAAAATGTTTTCTTTAAACTGCAACAAAATGTTTTCTAGAGATTGCAACACAAAATGTTTTCTTTAGATTGCAACAAAATATTTTCTTTAGATTGTAACAAAATGTTTTCTTCAGTGTGTAACAAAATATTTTCTTTAGATTGTAACAAAATGTTTTCACACCATACACATACAGTACTAACCTGTGGAAAAGGGAATTCCAGCTTCACATAAGTGTCAATCTCTTTTGGATTATCTGATTGATAGTTGATTCCTCTGTGAATGGTCACTTCCATTTGATTGTCCATTATCTCGGTGAAGCTCTTCACAATAGAAAAATCTTTCTGTTCATAATGGAACTTAGGGACTATTTTAGAAGACTTGCGGGCCATTCTAATAACATCAAGGTCCTTCGTCACGTTCAAAGCTAACCTTTCAAATTTATTCATACTAGCAACATCACCGAGTGCTTTGTTGTGGTCTCTTGTGGTAAGGCACATTTTCAGCTGCTTTTGTAACTGATTTTCTAAACGAGCTAATAGATCCATGTCTTCTGATCTATTTTCATCCAACTCATCCGACATAATTATATCATACCTAGAACAATACTAACAAAATTAGTTATTTAAAATAATTTTCATTTCTAATGACAAATTCCAACTGGAAACCTATACAAACATACGAAACAAGATTGTTTAATGATTTTTGTGAAAAGAAGCTGCTCAAAGAATGCTTTGTCTAAGATATTTTTAGCTGTTTGGATCTCTATATATAGGGTGACCCAAAAGTCCCGATAAGGTTCAATTGGAGCTGTAAAAATAACCCAAAGTACCAGTGACTTAGAATTTTTCTGGCTATGCCAAAACGACTTTGGATTGAACCTTGTGTATGACCTTGAAAACTATTTGAAGGTCAAAGTCGGTTTTTATGGGAACCGATATTTTCTATTACGGAAATGATTATGGTGGGAAAAAGTGCGAACTTGTATGACACTGAGTGACTTCAAAGTTCACCTTGGAAGGTTTTTTGAAGGTCAATTGCATGCATCAGGTCAATATATTTGCTCTGAACTATATATTATATTCATCATAGCCCAGAAGTGAGGATGTATTCTAATTTCTAGTGTCACAGATGCCCTCTCTTTTCTCCAAGCTTGTGACCGGCTTCGCGGGCAGTGCGTATAACCTGAGCATTTCGCACCAGGTAATGTAAAATAAAATAATATGAAAAATACAATGATTTATTTGAACATCCTTTCACTTACTCGTTATCCAATTGGGATTTAGCCTCTGGGGAAACAGGAATCGAAGACCAATCAACGGGCAAACCAGCCTGCGCAGCTTCTATCAATTTATCGAATCCCTTTGCTTGCTTGAGATATTCTTTAGCTTGATTGATTTCACCTTGTTTCTTTGCATGCAGAGCAGCTTGTTTGAACTGTTTCTGTTTTGCTAACAAAATCAGCACTTGTTTCTCAGCGTGAGTTGTATTTCCTTAAAAAATAACCACAAAAACATAGAGAAATCAAATATGGTAGATTTTAGAAAGAATGTTTGTCATTGAAACAAGTTTGGCTCTACTAATTTCTAAGAAGATATCGAAGCTTCAAATTTAAATTTAAAAATTTTAAATATAGAAATTTTTAAATATAGAACAATTTTCACAGCAAAAGTTGTTGACATTGACATTCTTCACTAGAATATGAATTCATGGCCTTCTAGATTTCAAATAAACTTCTATTCTCTATTCATTTGTTTTTACTTACCAGAAAGCTTTGGTCCCTCAGCGGAGATCTGCCTTTTGTCTTCATTTTCACTTGAATCCGTTTTCGGAGGGTGTGCTGGCGTATTTACTGCTGGTTTAGGAGCTGCTTCAGCTTTAGCTAGAGTAGGAAATGGACCAAAGCCTGGTGGCGTTGGCAATTCATCAAAGGCAACAGGCTTCCCTGCTTTTTGTAATTTCAAAGCTTGCTCGAATTGCTTCACTAATCTACCGTAGCGTCTTGCCTTACTAGAATTTCCCTCTTCTTTAGCTTTAGTCTCGTGCTCCTTATAAAAAGCCAAACGTTGTTCAAGTGCTTCTAAATCTGTGGAAGCTGTGATGAGCTGTGGCTCCGGTAAACCGGCAGCTTCTTCCGGCAAAGCTATTTCAGGTGCGGTATTTCGTTGAGTTTCATTGTCGTCAATTTTGGGCTCGCTTTTAAGAGACACTTCACTTGGTGGACCAGGCATTTTTGACAGGTCCACTTCCTGACCGTTTTGGACTGCAGCAATAACTGCCTCGAATTGTTTAGCTATCTTAACAAACATAATAGCATTCTTAGAGTCGCCAGCCTTCTTTGCTGAAAGAGCAGCAACTTTATACTCTTTTTGACGCTCACGAAGCATGTTCAACAACTCTTCATCTATGTTTTCTTTTTCTTTCTTCACATTTTCTTCAACGGTTTCCGGCAGTAGAAGTGGTGAACTCATGTTATTTCCTGCATCTTCTTGTGAAACTGGTGCTCTGGGAGGTATAGCGGGAGCTGGTCTGGTAGGCACTGGTTGACTTGGTGGTTTTTGAGAGACGGGGTGAATTTCTGGGGGTACCGTTTCATCATTCAAATCTATCAGTTTGCCTGATTTTGCTTGTTTCAACAGGTCTTTTAATGTTTTGATGGCCCTTCCGTATCGCCTAGATTTACTCGTTTCTCCCGATTCTTTTGCTGTTTTTTCAGCAATTTCATAATTTTTCAACCTTGCACTCAAAATGTTCTCTGTATCGGTTGAATCAGCACTTTGCATTTCATTTTGGGAAGAAGGTGAATCATCTTCAGCTGCACCACCTAATAACAATCATCAATTTCTCTAGAAATTATATTTTGAAAAATACCATGTTACTATTGTAAGTGTGCTCTAGTGAAAATTGACTAATTGAAAGTGTGTGTGGGAATAGGAATTTCACAAAACAAAAAGGAAAATTTTATATAAACAATTCAGTATAAATATTTCAACATAGGAATATAGTTGTGTTCTTGGTTTGATACACTCAAAATAGTTTAGAATAAATTTTAGTTATGAAAAGCAATTGTTTTTTTTTTTTTAATAACGGTATGTATTATTTTGGTATTTCATTTCCTTCATTTTATTCCTGAACTTATATGTTGAGATTTTATAATTGATTTAACGTTTTTTTGTGGGAAACAAATGTTAGATCACTTATCAAGCGAATCATTTCTTCATATAAACCTACTTAGAAAACTATGCAATTTGAAATTGTGATGTGAACGTGTGAAAAAAATATTTATTATTATGACCTGTAAGTTCACTTAGTTCGCTGAGTAAATCTGGATCATTTTCATCCACAGATATATCATCATCGTCAATGTCTTTCATGGAATCTGCTACCATCGCATTTATCTCTCTTTCTGGTAATATTTTCTTTGCAGGTTTTTTTCTTTGGGGAGTTGGATTGCCGCCCCCACTCAATGCTGCCAATTCAGCTTCTAAGTCACTATCATTACCGTCATCCTCATTTCCTGGTTCATCAAAATTAGAGGGGACGTCGAAAAGCCCATACTAAATATAAGAAAAGAGTCAAGAGATTTCATGTGATTATTTATTAACTAATTATTTTATCAGAAAACATACAATTTGTTTATAGGGTGAAAATTTACAAGTCAGTAAGAAACAGTAACAAGGAATCATTATTAGTGGTGATCTCACTTTTGATCATCTAGTTAATGAAATATCGCACATAGTGAAGGGCAGAATCAAACCTTACAAGAGAAAATAATCCCAATATTTTTGTTGATTAACTGTTTTCATAATCGCAGTACACGCTCCGATTTAAAAAATCGATATGGACATTATAACAAGCACTAAAAACATTCAAATTCTTTTCTTGAGAATTTTGAAGAATCAAATTCATCCGATTATCAGAACAAGAGTGGTTCCATCACCAATCACACCAACCATTTAAACACTTATGAAACAGAGGGTGAATTCATGCACCAATTATAAGTCTTTCTATTTTAATTCCTTACTACTAAAAACTTTCAGCTCATGCATGAAGATATCATAAGTAAATAAAAGATATCTATGGTCATACACGAATGTTGTCAGTGGATCTTATTACTTGAGAGTTCTTATGACACAAAAAACTGGGTGCATGAATCCACCTAGAGACTATTGTATGCAATTATGACTTTCTGAAATTCATAGTAGTTCCTTTTTTAACCTGTGAAAGTGATTTTCCAGAATGATTCTTCTTTTTCTTTTCATTTCTTGAAAACATTTTAGTTTGTTATAGAGTTCTTTCTTATGAATCACAAAGACTAGTTCTTTCTTATAGTTGCGATTTAATAATTCATAAAAATAAAATTATGCATAAACAATTGGAGATTGGAGTCCTAAAAATAAGTTAACGTCAAGTCAAATCACAAAACATCTGTCAGAGTTTGAAATTTGAAGTGTCAAAGATTTAATCACAGAATGTCAATGTCCTATCCTAGGCAACAGTGGATTTTGAATACATGCTTACTTTTTCTCAAAATTTCATGAATTCTTAGTTTAATTTCTAGAAAACGGATATAGCGAGTTTTACAATGCTTCGCCTCGGTTTAGTGAAGACTCAAATAAAAAAATCTTTGGGATATATAATACGTAAAACATCACAAATTTCAGAATTCTGTTTCATAGGCTGAGTTTTTTGCTATGATTTCAAGGGTCAAATGATTATTTCGATCGTTTTCATATTCCTTTTCTCAAGATTTAATTCGAAATGCTTGTCACTATTATTAACGTTATTCTGAGCTTTCCTTCGATATTGGTAGTTCTGATTGGTCACCAAAAAACATATCACTACATTGCTTTGCTTAATCCAGGTAATGTACATGATTCGTATATAGAGGGTTCGTTAGGTCATGAAATAAGGGGTACATGAAATAAGGGGACTTCTGTGACGTCATTGAAGGAAAACTGTTTGAGCGAGTTCTAAATTCAACAGAAATATTTTTATACAATGTTTCAACGCGCTAATGTTGCGAATGAAACGGTTCATATGGGTAGATGCCACTACTTTACCCAAGGGTTCTTTTACGAACCCTGACATTAGGGTTCTTACCAAGATGAATAGAAATAACATGGTGTAATCACTTGAACCACCAATGTAGAATATTTTGACGAAAATTCCGAATCTACGGCACTTCTGACTCTTCTTTAAATAAAGAGATCCAATGCACACAGAGGCGCTAAGCGCACCCGATGTTAACATTTGTAAAAAATTGTTCCGTCTATTAACATGAGAACAAAGTTGGGTAAATCTTAATTCACGATAGGTGTTCTCTGCTTACGATCCCTACCACCACAGTATATGCTATATTGTGATTGAGATGTCTAAAATCCCTGGTGCATCTACTCATACATGCATAAGTTTGGGGTAAAATGAGGGATTTATGGCTAACTTGATTAGCAGAGATCAACGCCGTTTCAGATGACGCAAGCAGTCATTACAGTAAACTGTAATCATAGACCACACAGGGTGTATTTGAATTTATATTTAATTCCACATTCCACTGAGCTTTTTAGGATAACTTCAGAAGTGAGTTAATGAATTTTTGGTGTTTTAAGTGTTACTGACGAATTGTCAGTATAAAATCGAAAGATAAGTATCTAAGTTCTGGTCAATTATTAGTTGAAGTTTCAACCCAAGCAAAGTTTTGAAGAAATTTCGAGTTATTTCTTGATATTTGAACCCAAGAAATGTTGGCAGATGTTATTATGTACTTGACACTAGTTGTTTATCGAAACGAATTCCGCAAAACAGGTGGTAAGTATAAAGATTATATACTTGAATACATGTTTTTGGTATGGAATTGGAATGGAAAAACTTTTTTATCCAGCCACAGAGGTCTCAAACTCTATGTTTCCAGAAAAATTTTGTTTTATTTTGGACAGAAGCTAATCATAATCTTTGTAAGCATGAAATTTCTTATTTGTGTGATAGCAATATTTTATTTATATCACAACTCATAGAACTACAATATTTCCTTCAAGAATCTGATGAAGGTTTGATACTGGAAATGAATTTTATTGCCAATATACAAACAATAATTACCTACACATTTGAAATATCAGTTGAATATATCTATAATCTTTAATTTTCACACAATTTACATACAATACAGGTCAAATCATTATGAAGGTGAGAAATAATAATAACTTCCTCATTTTCCCAAAATGTATTTGCAAACTTCACAAAAAAATCAAATATGATAGGAAGACAATTTCTGCAATAAAACATGAGATAATGAATGTGTAACTGTGTTATATATAAATGCAATGTGTCACAAGAAGTATGCAACAAATTAAAACCTATTTTTACTCTGAATGTCACAAAAAAAGATATTTGTGATAGAAGTTTGTGCTTCGCAATGAATTCCATGATGGGTGATGGGGAAAGTTGTGTTGAGTCCTTGGTTTGTGCATTAAATATCATTCTTTTCAAAAAGTCATTCAGAAGTCTCTCTATTTCTGGAAATACAGAAAAAACATTGGGAATATTTTAACGTTTCAAAAAAAGAACAAAAATCAAAAGCAATTATCTCTTATATACTGTTATGAATTCAAGAAACAACAAATATTTCAATAACTACGGAACTACGAAATATTATTCGAAAATGATTTGAATAATGAGGTGATGACATACCAGTGAGATAAAAAAAATTAAAAAACAATTCCATATGAAGACCTTCATAATGTTCAAAATCTAAATAATTCACTAGATTACAAAGAAATATTCCCAGTGAATTCTTTGTAGAACTTCTCGATTACCTGTTAAGAGATCCTTTTGATAAGCACCAACTTCTAATTAATATTTTTTAAATTATTGATAAAAAAGTTTCCTCTTTGATGCATAAAATTTGATTAACTCAGCGGGGACTCGAACAATTCAGAATAGCGCCATCTTAGGAAAACTCTCGTAAGTATCGTTAAAAGCAACAGGTGGTTCCTTCAAAAAATTCTAAACAAAATCTAATCGTTAAAAACACCAGGGTTTCTAGGAATCTTGGGTGCGTTTTGTTCACATTCAGGTTTGTGTGTCCTGCCAAAAGTTAGTCACTCTCTGCTAGAACAAAATATGTCAAGCAGAAACAGCGAATAAGTTTTGGAAGGAATGACAAATTGGAAAACGCACCTATCAATAGTTGACTCGCGATATTCCGACAGTACGGGACCGCAGGGGTGTTGGATTATCAAAAAAGTCGCATTACCAAAGATTGGCTTATTTAATTGAATTTGCAGTGTATACGTTTGGAAACCTAGTTAACGATAAATTTGTATGCAATATTTGACTTTTGCGTCAACGTCAGAACAACCCCAGTTGGATCTGAAATAATTTCTGAAACAAAAGCTCATCTCCGTATCTACCAGTATATATACATCTTAGACTGGATAGAGCATAAATATGAATGCGTGGTGACCAACGATTTTCCCAAAGAAGTAGATTAAGTATTCTTATTCTATCACACAGGAACAGAATTTCTCTTTCTCTCTCACACGAAAACAGGTTTCCATGGTAACCAGTACATAATCCATCTCTCTCATTTCCTTAAAATGACATTTAGCAAAATGAAGAATTAGGGGCGTTCTCCTAAAAGAGGTTTCATTACGAATATAAATATTGAAAATATCAAAAATCAAATTGAAGAATAAAATAGTAATTCAGAATAAATATTCTTAGTGATGAAGATATATTACATCAATTAATCTTGGAATACCTTGTTCGACATTCATTCGAAGAAATTCATATTGAATATAGGATAAACAAAATAGCTTTCGTTTGAAGTAATTTTTGGAGTGCAATTCTATGTCAATTGTCTGTTAACATTTTTCATGTTATCGCATTTGCTGTGAATTGGCCGTGTCAGGTGACGCCGAATCACCTGGTTACCGACAGTATTGTTTACAGCTCAAGCGTTTTATTTAAAGTTCTTGCTGGTGTTAAATGTCTCGCATAAAGGCTCGCGCAAACCGGAGCGGCCGCGAACGCGGTGGCGGACGCGGTGGCGATGCGTTCAAACGCTGTGCGTGTAAAATAAT
>WOGP01009164.1:0-10861 GCA_015342065.1 Leptinotarsa undecemlineata | reverse complement strand
GGTATAAAACATAGAAATTTTCATTTCTCTTTTCATTATGATCTCCTACCACGTAGTAACGCCTACATCTATCAATTTATCAAATGATATAGTCATGTTCATTATGAAAAACAAATAATTTATCCTCAAGCATAAACTAGTTTATGTTTGTGGATGCTATTGTATAGCAAAACACGTGTCGCGGTTTTTGTAAAACCCTTTATAGTGAAAATCATACAATAAACTATCAATTAGTTTTTCAATATGGATTTTCATCAAGTATCGGCCATTTCTATTCAATGTTCATTATGGTTTATAAGATATTTAAACATAAAAATAAATAAATGCTTAAAATGGAATGAATAATTGGGTTAGAGTTTGAATTTTGTGCTAAATTTGTTCTTCAATTAATAGAGGAAAAATAAGTCCTGAATTTTTTTATCGCATCTCAATTAGTTCATAAGTTATAATAAGTTCAAATATATAAAACCATGTGAGATGGTGGAGTAAAGGATAACAGAATTTTTAAAAGCCGATGCAAAATATAATTTTTTTTCTGAAAAAATAATACTTGGTTGTTTTTGTTACATTCTATTAAAAGAGAAAAAATATATAAAAAATTGAATAATTCAGAACAAATTGATTATTTAATGATATATATTTTTTGTGTTTAGCTATCAAAGAGTAAGAATAATTATGAATAAAAAATGATTCCTTAATAATAATTGCGAATGGTAGAAAAACATTGTTAGTTAACAAATCCGTTTTTAAGCAACAAATTAAAAAAAAATTTAATTAAAATGTGTATTGAATATTATGTTAAAAAAAATAAATATCTTATGAACAACGCATCTGTTTTGTTTCTGTTGTTTTTGCATCTGTTGTGTTTTTACAATTTTGTAAACAATAGCAAACAAAAGTTTAAAAAAATAAATTTTCTGTATCTTCTGATCATGAAAAACGGATCGATAGTGATATTAAAAAAAATCAAACATCAATGAAGTTTTTTAATTCTCAACCTAAGCATACTATTTATAACAAATTTAAAAAAAAAATTTTAACGGGAATCAATTCTGACACCTTTCCAAAATAGCTCCAAAAAAAGAAAAAAATTCAGATTTGTCATTCAACAATTATCGAACTTACAATGTTTTTCTTTGAATAGGAAAACATTTTTTTAATCAACCAATGCTAGCTAAAAATCACGATAAAAATGTTTTGACTGCGGATTATTGTACATTCATTTATCCAGTAGGTACCTAAATTTTTTCAATCCTTAACGTTGATATTTAATGGGTTAAAATAAATTTTTTTCATCAAAGGTCCAATGTTGGCGTGTCTTGGGCAAGCCAGAGTAGCTGTTTCAGTGCGTTTTTTCAATCTTTATCCAGACTTAGAAAATGTGAAATAGTTTTTGAGATATTGCAAAAAACCTAACTCCACATTTTTCAGTTTATCATTTATAACGTTTGTAATTTGTAACTTGAGTTTTTCAGAAATCATTTACACGATAATCCAAATCGAATGACTCCTCGTTTATATTTTTCAGAGACTGAGAAAAAAGTTTGGCATGAAAGGCATTGTGAACTAGATCTTTTTGTCTGTCCATGATATTTTGCATCGCATTCATTACATTTAATTTCGTAAATCTCAGACTTTTCCGAATTCCTTTGGACTTCCTAAAAGGTTTCGTAGTCCTTCGAAAGTTTTTACAAAGTTCCACGTGTATTGGTGGTATGGAACTGAGATATATTTATCTTGATTTTCGTCAATTTTAATAGTCGAGAATTCGTTCATTCTCAACCTTAACTTTTTCTGC
Organism: Leptinotarsa undecemlineata; assembly: GCA_015342065.1. Lineage (NCBI taxonomy): Eukaryota > Metazoa > Arthropoda > Insecta > Coleoptera > Chrysomelidae > Leptinotarsa > Leptinotarsa undecemlineata. The sequence goes on along the minus strand of WOGP01009164.1, from coordinate 9,063 downwards.
CTTATTATAACATTGTAAGTATCTTGCTCTTGAAGATGATCACTTGGTGATCTAAACACGTTTCGAGGTGTTAAAATAACGTCCATTACATCCGTTTTCTATTACATCGTAATAGAAAACGGAAAAAAAATAAGACTTATTTTCATTATCGGGTATAGGTTAGCCTAGGAACAAAGTGAGTGGGTATATTCGACCCTCCACCGCAACCACAAGGGTTTATTGTGGCTCACTCGATCAAATAAACCCAGCTTCTTAACGTCGCCGATTAGTTTGTATGGTGAGTGATCTTTTAGGTCAGATGGTGAGAGTACGGCTCTGCCCAACTCTGAAAACCTGAATCGGTCCCCGGCGGGGCAGGCACAAATTATATGCTTTGCTGTGCTATGCTCATCGATAATGAGGTAATCGAATAGTCAAGGTGCAAGATTCCCACCTTGATACCAGCGATTACCTTCCCATACGAGGGTTTTTGCACGTCAGCTATACCTGACGATGCCTTAGATTCAACCGTGCAGGGCTTCATCGCCTCTGGTTCTGGGGAATCATCACTTGAGAGCAAACGTTCGCTAACCTACTCATGAGGGTTTGTTTCTTCACCTGAGACAGATTCTGCCTATGCCGCTCAAGAATTTGGTGCAAGGTGGTTCCATAAGATACCCCGCTCTTGAGGAGACGACTCAGTTGTTTCCTGGCTGCACCACCAATCCTTTTTTAAAGATTCAGTTATTGGATTAGGATTTGGAGAATTAAGAAGCTCTCGCTCCTGATGTAAACTTACAGGGAGGTCAGTTGGAGTCGTAAGCTTGACATCCATCTCCTCTGTATACTCGTTCCGGATCTAAATTTACAGGGAGGTCAGTTGGAGTCGTAAGTTCCCAAGCCAATGCCCTCGCGAAAAACAGCATGCCCAGTGGTTCAGGCAGTTAAAGATGAACAAGGACATCCAAACCGCCATCATCGGGTATAACTGAAAGTGTACTTGTCCTGAATTAAGTAATGTTGTATTTCTCGAAATACGTCTAAATAGCCCTCGTGAAATAAAGAATTACTCTATATATTGTCTGCAATCATCACCATTATTTCAAAAAATTCCCAAATTGAGAGATTAAAAAAGATCTGAGATTATCTGGATCATTATTATGGGAGTCAAGTTATGCACAAAAAAGTATAGATGATGCACTGTGATGAGGTTATCATCACCCCAATTTTCAATCTGAGCTAAGCATCAAACAGTAAATCCTACTCATCGTCGTGTTTTGGAGCTCTTTCCAATTCATTACTAATAAATAGGGTCAGTAACATCACAGCTTTTTCAAAAATATAAGAACAAATTACAGCGCTACATCAATTTATCTCTTACATTGCGAAAGTGGTGATGACTGTGATGAAAACACGTCAATAATCAGCTGTCTAGTGTCTGGCCACTCATCAAAGTTGGTGCTATGACCTTTAAGTAATCAACTCTCATTAAAGCTTGGCACACGCAAAACTGCTGCAACACAAAGCGCAAAGGTCGCGATTGAAACTGACCCCAACTCGTTTTCGCTTGGTCATTTCTGGTTAAGATTTAACGATGATTTTTGAGGAAATGTGATTGTTGTTATATAACTCCACTTATAATATCGTTCTTCCGTGGCTTTTCCGAATTAAAAATGTTGAGTGATGGAAAATTGGAATTTTGACTTAGTTCAGATGTTTTCCAGGAATGGAAATATTTCTCATTAGTTTGTGTTCAAATTTTCAAAAAAGGTAATATATAGAGAAAATAACCATCCTAATAAAACCTACATTTCATATATATTCTTGAGTACTCTGAACTTATCAGCAAAATAATTAATGTATTTAGTCAAAAATGTAATCTCAAAAATTCACATAGAAAAATAAAAACTTCAACAGAATTATGTAGTTATATGAACAATTTAGCAGTTATTCGCATAGCTACTAAAATTGAACTTTGTGTTTTGCTAAGTATAACTTTGTATTCATTATAGATAATGAAAAACCAAATTTAATTCTAAATAACATACTATCCGAGGAAATAGAAAATGAATTTGGACTGCCACTGAGTATTCTCAGTCCCTTACTCTTCCTGATTTATATAGAAGATATAGCATATCATAAATTCTGGAAGAGGTCGAAATGTATGAAATATATTTCATTCACAGACTAGGGGACTTTAACGGAAATCCAAATCAGAATTTGGAAAATTAACATTCGGAAACTTAATCGACAAAGTCAAAAATTATTCTTCACTATTGAACAATCTTTAAAGATCTTCAATATCCTAATACATGGACAAATTTAAAGTAAATTGAACTTAATTCTGTGAACATTTGTAATGGTTGTAGTGATAGTGACGTTGGTTATTATTACTATTAACATCATTACTATTTTCAGAGTTGAAAGATAAATATTCCGTGTTTGAAAATTGGCATGAAACATGCGAAGTTCTATGCTATGACACAAAGAACTAGTACGTCCACCTTTAATAGTCTAGCGTAGTTGTAGATAGGCCAAAAGTCTGCAGAACACGGTCAACAATGATACCTCCAATAATCTCTACCTCAGTTGTTAGACCGCTGCGCTGGCAATAAACCCGGAAAATAACTTTGACAAAGATCGTTAAAGTTTACTTTCTTTGAAGTTTTCTTATGCATTAGCATAACACGGTACATAAAATGTTCAATTTCAATTTTAATATAGTTGTATATTCCAAAAAATAAAAGAAATCTCAGTCGAAGTAGAACTTCCGATCGAATTAATGTATTGGAAGTAATGGTATAAAGTTTAATTTGTTGATGTGAAATTAGGTTGAAAATATTTAGCTAGAATTTGAAAATTATTGCAATTTCCCAAATCTTATACATTCTAAATATTTGCCATTCATGAACTCTTTATTATTAGAATTTTCCATGAACTTTATATCGGTTTATTTTATTTTATCCCATCATGAGCCAACGCAAACAGCGCCAAAAACATTGTACATCATCTATATATAATTCAAGAATCAAATGAATTTATTGATAGTACGTACAACAGTACATATATTGGGTTGTATGTAGCTCCATATCTCAATAAATATTTAATCTACTGTGTCTATGTTGATGCTGTTCATTTTTTTCAAATTTTGAATTTTTGCCTCTTCAGCTTATTACTATATGATGACGTAAAGCGATATTCGGCCGTTTTTTCTCTACGAATTCAAATTTAACAGACGTGCTTCCCAAACAGCTCGAAAACAGTAGGATAGAAAGGGGTAATGAGGATCACTTAAGCGATAATTGAAATAAATAAATGAAATTGAACTAATTTTTATTGCAACCGCCTCATAACAAAATCTACTAATTGGCTCTCATTTGAGATCAGTATTCATCAGTTTAATAATCATCTTTGGGATATATAGAAGTGACAAAATAAACTATTTTGATTGTCATGGCACTGAGGTAAGGGTAATTGTGCTCATCTTGTAGGCAATGAGGATCATATAAAAATCTAGAACAAATCGCATACAAAACCCTTGGCACACTCCCACCCCGTACAATCTGCGTGACCGCATAAACCACATGAGGTACACCTGTACTAAACAGCATTATTTCGGCCCAATTCGTTGCAGATTAAGCACGTATCCCCTGCGTCGGCAGCATCATCTAGCTCGTCGTCTTGGCATAAATCATCAGTAGCTACGTCTGAAACAGATGTATCATGTAATTCATGGAGAACCTTCCTCTTTACTCTTTCGGTTCGGTTTTCCCTGTCCATTATCCCAGGCTGGGCGGACGGTTTTACTTTTCTTGTTCTCTTTTTCTATCAAGTTTTCTTTTATTGGCGTGGATGGTGACTTTGTCTAGTACTGTGGGTATTGATCTTCTCTGTCAACTTAATTGATATCGACACAATATCTAAACTAGTGACTGCTGAAGCAACTTGTTTTGATGTGTCAGGGACTGACGAATATACTGGACCAGGTGCTAGTGAAACGCTTTCCACTTATGGGTCAGGGGATAGACAATCAACGGCGCTAGAAGTTATTGGTGGCGTCGGTGGTAGCAGTGAATTAACTAGCATTGATGTGTCAGGTACTGAAGAGCGTTCTAGGCCTGGCGCTGGTCTATTAATTGCAACTGACAAATCAAAGTTTTAAATGGCAGCAGTTTTTGATCGGAGCAATTCAGCTGGTAAAAAATCTTCATCATAAAATACGTCAGGTTCATTGGATAAATAACTGTAGGTCTGTGTCGTTATTAAATGTCTTGCCCAATAAGGCGAAAGGTGTGATCTTTTCTGCGAGGTGAATTCTCGTTTATAAGTGGCACTCTTTTTTATATGCTCCTTCAAGTGGTTCGAAACGTCGAAAAGTAAGCGGCTTTTTGTATAGAAAATCCATCTTCTCCAATAAGTTTCAACGCCTATTCAGTTGACCAGTAAGCTTTTGGGTTGTTGTAACTCGTACATCTAAAACCAAAACAATTATAGTATGCCTTTAGATTGCGGCAAATTGTGATCACTAGCGGGCAATGGGGGTCACCCGATCCTCATTACTCACAAGTATTTTATGAAGAAAAAAAATTAAACACAAAAAATATATAAGCAATATTCGGGATTTGAGTATGTCTCATGTCTCATGCTAGTATATCAATAATTAGAATACTTACAATAATTAGAATACTTATTTTGCGTCCATAAAAATTTATTTACATCGAAGAGCCGTAAAAACTAAACACACCTGTCATTTCCTAGACTGTCGCAATACTGTGGCGGCACGCTCGCAGCGCTAGCAGGGGAACAGAGAGGGGCGAGGACGTAAACGCGTTTCTAACGGTTATAGTTTTAGAGTTATGTTGGTGACTATCATTGCCTGCTGATTTCCATTACCCGGTGATATGTTGGTGACTATTATTGCCCGCTGATTTCCATTACCCGGTCTTTCCCTAACCAGGAATTTAGCGATGATGGTTTTAAAGAACGCACTGTTCGACGTTGGTTTGCGAGATTTCTTTCCGAGGATTTTAACCTCGATGATGAGCTTCGAAGTGGTCGACCTACAGTAATCCAGGACGAGGATTTGAGGACCCTGATGGGATGGCGGAAGAACGAGGAAGATTGAAATGTATTGGAAAGGTCAAAAAGCTCGAAAAGTGGATGCTCCAAGATTTGAACGTTAGACAGAAATTGTCACATTTCGAGGTCTGTTCCTCTTTATTTTGAGCAACCAAAAATATCTTTTATTGGATCGAATCGTCACGTGCGATGAAAAGTAGATCCTCTACGACAACAGGAAACGTCCAGGACAGTGGTTGGACATCGATGAGCCATCCAGTAACTTTTCTGAGGAAAAACCAACCAAAAAAAGGTCATGGTAACTGTATGGTGGTTAGCAGCTATACTCTCCAGACCTCTCACGAACCGACTACCATATTTTTAAGCACTTCGATAACTTTCTCACCGGTAGAACCTTCGCCAATCAGAACCAGGCAAAACGACTTCGGTCGAATTCATCGAATGCCGCGCACACAATTTTTATGCTGACGAAATTTATCGACTTGTGTTACAATGGCAAAAGTGTACAGATTCAAATAGCGCCTATTTCGATCAAACTGAATTCACTGAGATATTATATTTTAAGATAGACTCATAAAAACGGACAAAACTTTTGAAAAAACCATATTAAGGCCATTAACTTTTATTTTATCTCATCAAAGTTTTGAAAATGCCATTAGAATTTTCATAAAATTCAATTCACAGTGATTTCACAATACATAGATGCACACCCATAGAATTTCTAAATATCCAGTATGCTTATCACTCGTGTTCCTCGCTCTAAAAAAGAGTGAGCCACGAATTAACAACATTGAATTATATTTTTTTTAATATTGAAAAAATATCAGAGACAGTATTACATATTTCAAGAGTCGTCAGACACAGGCTGTTAGGAATCACACGTTAAAAGGTAAGACCTCGTTAGTCCTTAGCTCGCACAATTTTTGACTTCTGAGGGTGTTCGTTCGTAAGGGTGCGACAGCTGATTAACGGAAAAACAGAATTTGAACAAATTTTTCATTCGAGATTAGAGCATCTTGAATTTTGTAAATTTTAGCTTAAAAATCAGTTTCATTTCCAAAAATTTATTTATTCCACAAAAAGTAATACCTTTCTATTGCTGACCTTACAAATTGACTTGATTATATTTAACAAAAACATTGTTGGGAAAGAAAGTTTTTGGCTTTCTACTACTCCATCTTGATACAAGAAATGGGGGGCGAGGGAATCTTCCAAAAAAAGGAAGGAAGTAATCAATTTGAAAATAAGTAACTTTCACACACAAACTGAAAGAAAGTCCTCCTGAAACAACTACTTTCATATAAACACTGAATTATACAGAAGATACTTTTCTCTACTCAGTTTGTATTTCAAACATTCGTTGTGGAATAAAAATCAGATATCATTCACATGTGTTCTACTTTAAATAAATGGTAACAAATTGCACTTACATGGAACAAAAACTTTCTTTCCCAAAAATTAATCACTCCTAAAAATATAACCCCTTCAATTCAAAAAAATTGTGTTTTACTGTGTTTTGTTTTGGATTTGAATCCTGTTTCAGAAAGCTATAGTAAAGCGAAACACGTATCGCGGTTCTTGTTACAGTACTGCATTATTTTGAGTAATTTTCGGTGTTAACAAAAAATAAAAAAAACTGCACCAAAAACTTTGAAAATTATTTTACTCTTCAAAAAAAATTGACTCTGGGTAACACTATAGTTGTGTAGTTTGTAATATTGCAGGCTTTTAAAATAAAACGTCGTATACAGGATGCTGTCTATTCATCGTTATAGAAAATTTTTCTTTTCGTAGGCCCCATTTGAAAAAATTTAAAACAATAAAACTTCGCTGAAAAACTTTTCTAAATAAGATTTCCCGAGATTTTTCAAAATGTGAGTACTTTACTCCTGTCTCAAAATTGAATCTTTGAAGGCTCCTCGTATATTACGTGTTTTACTGTATTTTGTTGGTGCATGTTTAGTTTCAGGGAATGCACAAACTTTTATCACGAATAACTTTTTGTCGAGAAACCCGTAATAAAGAAGTTTCCCATATGGTGCATACTTTGGGGATGACACTGTATACACTATTTTCCATCAATACTGTTTCAGTTACATTCGATTTTTTTTCTGTTAAAAAATAGGGAAGTAGAAAGCCAAAACCTTTCTTTACACGAAATGAAACCTCTGTGTCAGACTAAGAAACTTTTCAGGTGATTCGACTGAAAAAATCCCATGAGACTAAAAATTATTATTCGCTTAAATAAAATTGCCAAATAAAAGAATATTTGGTTCAATTACTTTAGAAATGTGATCAACCGCACCTTCCTGAACAGGAAGCTGAGAAGTTGATGTTTCTTCTGTTTTTAAGATATTTAACCTTCCAAAATCTGGAATATAAACAATACTAAATGAATAGAGAATATATCCAAAACAAGTAATTTTCCCAATCACCAGAAATGCCTCGAAAAGAGTATTGAGTTCTGGTGTTTTTCTGGAAGAGAGAGCTCTTTTAGAAATCAGTTGAAGAAGGAACAACTCCTAACCTTCTCTTTGCAATATCAGTGTGGTAATATGTAATGTTGGTTGCATATTCATAGAAATATACTTATAATAAGTGTAGGTAGGTATTCGGTTTGCATGCAAATAGTTAATTTTTTGTTTGGAAGTTAGTAGTTGGTAGATAGACATTTATAATGAATTTAATTAGGTGTTTATAAATGATTCGATTAAGAAAATCAGTTTTTGGAACGAACTCAATCTAGATTAAATCAGATCTTGTTAATCTAGCAATTATCAATTTATCAATCTCTGTCGTATATGTGTTCGTATATGCACACCCAGACCCACGCACCATGAATATTTTTTTGTTTTTCAATACATTTCCCGTTCCCTATCTGTTATAGTGATGTTGTTATTCTTGGCAATTTATAAAATACCTAATTAAAAAACATTTCTATTATTGATACTATTTTTTTATATTTCAGTTCATTGACAGAGGATGTTCGGTATTTCAAGTTTACTATTTTCCATCAATACTCTTTCAGTTAAGTTTGAGTTTTTTTCAAACCCTACGATCTATTCATAAGAGAATGCAGAACAAAATAAATTCTTGGTTTCATCAGTACATACAACGAGAATGGTAACTTCTCTCTTTTTTAATCGAAAATTGTAATAAAGTTTAAAAAAAATGTGAACGGTTAGGTATAATTACTTACATGCAGTACAAAAATTAATAAAAATGCTATGTTCTTCAACCGATCGGATGAAATGAATAAAAAAAAATTGCCTCAGTTGCATCCCTGGTGGGGATCGAACCCACGACCTTTGGATTAGAAGTCCAACGCGCTATCCGCTGCGCTACAGGGACTGATGATGAAAGTACGATGGAAAATGTATAGATATAGAATAGTGTTAAAAATTATGAGAAGTATAAATAAAAAAAAAAGTATTATTTACCACTGTTATATCAGGTAATTATTAAGTAATTTGAAATAACAATAAAGGGTGTCACTGAATCCATAAATTACTTCTTTGGTATTTTGAATTCACTGCGGAAAGCCCGATAACCCGTCATGTGTATGTAAATATAATTCCAACTATGATAATCGCACAAAACTTACTCTGCCTACGCAGACAGCAGGAGTTATTCCACATAACCGTCGAGTGCTTATTGGAAGGCGTTATTTTCGTAATTAAGAGGTTTCAAATGAAACCATCCATTGTTTTGTTTATTTTGCGTGTTGTAACGAGTTTTTATATGAACTGGGCGGTACACATAGTAAAAGAGAAAAATGATGAATGTGACAAATCCAAAAAAATTAATGGTAGGAGAAATCATGGAATTTTTATACAGCGTCACTGTCTTGCTCATTCAGAACATCCTGGTTTATGAACAGGAGCATGTTTTGTGTGTTTAGAGTAATATGTAATGGCTTAATGCTCCTCAATGGTAGCAAAAGCCATTATCATAGAGAGAGAGAGAGAGAGAGAGAGAGAGAGAGAGAGAGAGAGAGAGTAATAA
>WOGP01009163.1:0-10862 GCA_015342065.1 Leptinotarsa undecemlineata | reverse complement strand
AAGGAGCATTCACAATCATCCTCATTAACTTGTTTTGCAATCTCTCCAGAGTGGAGATATTATACGTGGCCGCTTGTCCCCAGACGCCTGAAGCATAAATGATGACATGCTTGAACATCGTGTTGTAGATGGTAATCTTGTTTTTCAAACTCATTTTTGACTTTCTGTTGATCAGAGGGTACAGAACTGCAATCCGACCCTCAATCTTAGATTTGACGTACATAATGTACGGGTTCCAAGTGAGCCTACGGTCTATTAGAAGGCTGAGGTACTGCGCTTGCCAGTCAATCTCCCTTCCAGAGATTCTCACTTTTCTGACCGGAGAAGATTTTAATCTTTCCATGCTTATCGCCTGAGTCTTGTCCGGGTTCACTCGGATCTTCCAATCTATGTATCAGCGCTCGAGGTCGTCCAATGCACGTTGCATGTAGACGACGCCGAGCTCTCGACCCATGGAAGACGAGAGTAGAGCCGTATCATCGGTGGACTTATTTCTCCGATATCTGACTATTTATAGGTCATTCGAGTGCTTTCACCTACCCCCTCTTCCCTCTTTCCGCTTCATTGGTTTTAGGGAGATGACCGTTTGGAGGGAGTCAGGTCGTTTTCCGCTTGATTAGAGGTTTCCATATGTTAGCTTAGCTACATGTGTTGTTGGACATTTACGCGGCTTCTTTGAATTTTCTCCTAAACAAGTGTTTCTCCTTGCGGATGATTTCAGCTTGAGCCCACTTGATGTCATGTCGATGAGTTCGAACATGCTCTGGTATTCAGGATTTGCTGGTTTCTCCTCGGTGTATGTGTTTCTTGTGCTCGGCAATGCGAATTTTCAATGGCCTCTTAGTTTCACTACATTCATCGGTACTTGTATGTAATTTCTTTGTAATTTCAGTCTTTTGTTTAATAAAATTGTTATTTTTCACTTAATCTCCTTTAATTTCTTTTACAGATTTTTTCAGGGATTTCAAATCAATGTATATTATATTAGACAGTGGAAGTCCTTACTGATGAAATATTGATAGTTTTTCATAATAAGTAAGACATTCGAACACCATCTGATTTCTTCCTTTATCATTTCTTTTGGTCATTGTATGAGTATTTTTGTAATTTCTCATTTAATAATTATGAAAATTTTCATTTCTTCCAATTCGAAATTTTTGATTCTGTTTATTCTTGAGAAATTTCTTTGACTAAATAAAGGATTTTTATATAAAAATAATTTATATTTCCCAAAAAATATCAGTACACGAAAAGTAAGGACAATTTTATGTAAATTTTATCTTTGGGGTCAGCCAAGAAATGGTTTTGCTTGCTTTATTACGAATATAATAGTATATTATTCAACGAGCGGGAAGTGAGACCATCACTTGTGAGAATAAAGTTTCATAAATCATTTGAGCGAGTAATGGCCATTTGTTAAGAGTAGAGTATTATACTTTTTCTATGAATATTGTAAAATTATATTAATTTGTGAATACTAACCAGAATCTGTTCTTTCTGTCTGTTTAAAATCTTGTGTGAGCTAAGGACTAAACGTCTTACCTTTTAACGGGTGATTCCTGGCACGAGTTGGATGATAACAAGTGAAAATCGATTGTTCAGCCTCTGGCTTGAACCACCGACCAACAAGGCGGTCGATTTGAGTAAGCGAACAAAGCACCCACATCGAAACGACCGGCTACCGACCGACCATTGAATTTCTTAACATGAGATTCAACACAGGACCGCAGGCATTCAAATCCAACCTTTCATCAACTATTTCAGGAACCTCACAAACTGCTAAGAAAATTGAAAGGGGTATATTTTTGAGAGAAATTAATTTTTGGGAATGAAAGATTTCAGATTTTTTCAAATTGATTGCTTCCTTCCTTTCTTTGAAAGATTTTCACATTTTCTGTATCGAGATGGAGAAGTAGAAATCCAAAACCTTTCTTTCCGAAAGCTATTTAGGTTTCTAATTATTCTCATTTTGTTTATCAGGTGAGGCACTGTTGGAAAATATTAATTTTTTCGCCATTGGTGTTAGGAAACACTCGTTTTCATTTCCCGAATCCATATTTTCATTCTTGTTTTGCGTTAAAAACTATAAATTTCAGAAGGAAATGTCAGTTGTATGGATAAGTTCACCGTAAAGTTATCAATTTGTTCATTTGTAATTAGCCTCGAGGTGATAGTGGATTATGAATCTTTAATTGATTTTAGGGTATGGCTCATTTTGGCTATTTACTCAACAAGATACAATCATATAATTACTGCTTTTCTCAATAATCAAAACTATATTTTCATTTCATTTGAAACGCTACATGCAGGTAATAGATGAAAAAATTTGACTAGATATGTAAATAATATATAACTATGGCCGTGGATTATGTTATATTCTGCTGAAGGCATCTAGTTCGGCAATGAAACATTCAACTTGACAAAACTGAAACAATCACCAGGTCATTGCATGAATATATGAACTAAAAATTATAAAGGTGTTTTCAGTGTGGTAGCAGAGAAAACTAGTCCAAACCTGTGGGCATCGTCAATAGAAAGATATCAGTACAGTGACATGAGCTCAATGACAGGTAAGAAAAAAATAAATGTATTTTTTTAGCGGATCGACAATAGGAATAATTGAATTCGTTGATGAAAAATTACAAAAATAAGATCTGGAGATAAACTATAACTTCTAATTATACAAAGTTCATCTTCGGAAGCCTGCTCATCGATAGATGTGCGCTCAGAAATACTCGAGGGTATATCTGAGACACCCCCGAAAACCGGAGGCACAAGGTCACCCATTTGTTTTATACAGATGATCTTAAATTCTATGCCTCTGGAGAAAAGGATCTCCATCTTTCCTTGAGGTTGGTGGAAGAGTAAACGCATGCTATCGGTATGACATTCGGGATAGACAAATGTGCAACGGTTCATCTCAAAAGAGGACGATGCGAGGACAACGTAGAGGATGTGCAGCTCGTAGATGGAAGTATCCTACACTATTTGAATGCCGGAGACACGGGTTCGAACAACGCCACTCATAAGAGATAACAGCAGTTTAAAATTCTCTCCGCGGCAAATATCAGCAGAAACTTCGACAAATCTGGTCATTGGAACTGTCATCTCTGATGCATCTCTATAGGAGTTTGCATCCAAAATCTTCTGTTCCACGATCGTACTTTCCCCGACATCAGGGAGGCCGTAGATTTTTGAGTTTGGAGTGTCTACATGACAGAATGGTACTGGATATACCCTGTAAAGTCATCAGAAGTTCGAATCCCCTTCTCTGCATGGTCCGTAACCATGAGAGGGCAGGAATTGGAACATTTGTCTTTAGGGCAGCAGCCCGACTAGCTAATGAACTCGGTTTAGGCTTAGGCTCATACAAGTTAATGAGCTTGATGGCGTTCTCAACCACCAGAGCAAGACGATATTTGTCGTGGAGTTTCCAGCTCCTGGCTAGACGAATATCGTCCGAAAAGAAAAAAAGGGGAAACACAGATAAAATGCCAAGATTTTCTCTTCGAACTACACAGACTCCATCTAGACCACTCTGTCGAAATGGTTGTTCTGATTATTAGAGTCCTTGGTGTTATGATGCCCTTTCTACTCTCGAATCTTAAAATCATACCGGCTTGCCGCACTAGGGCAGAAATCTTAACCGGAAATATGCAGAAGGCTGTCATTTTTCACTCACTGTTTTTACTCAGGGCACATAGTTCTCGTACCCAATGATCACTTCCCCGACGGTGTGAGGAGTGGTCGTTGGTTAATAATGCTAGCGCGCCCTCCCGAGTGTATCGGGGCTTCTAGAGATAGGGTCTGACCAGCGCCTACTACTGTAAAAATAATAAACAATAAATTTTATTTTAATCAATGTATACAATTTCAAGTAACCTATTACTAATACATTATTGAGAAAAACATTAAACGGCATCACGGAAGGAACTTCAAAAAAGAGTTTCTTGTATATGGTATAGCCAACCTATTGAAAATGGAACTGAATATACAAAATCTATTCAATTCATTCTTGATGATGTAAACATAAAACAAGGTATAATATTGATTCAACTCGTGCATAGACAGTTGAATAGAGGAAAGAAAAAAATAAAATAGACGAATAACAAATTAACATGCAAGTGCCGGGTTGTTTCAATTTTACTGGTTGATGTTTTCACGGAATATATCATCATCACAGTTTCTCAACCAGTTTTCAATCTTTTGTTCAAATTAATTTTTTATTTCTTATGCTTTTTATCCTATCTGGTACCAAATCCCAAATTTTCGCGCCATGAATGTTGTTTGATCCTAGTACTATATGAGCCTTGAAGTTTCTTCAGTGATATTTTGCCCTCATGAATAACTGTTTGATATAAAAACTCCGCTCTCCATGAACAAATTTCTATTGGAATAAGTCATTTTCTTACTATATGTAATTTTCAAGACATGTTTTTGTATAACGTTCAAAAAATGTATGACAAAGATCAAATTATTTGTTAAGGATATGCCACAAGCAGAGATACATAGACAAATATAAATTTAAATATTTACTTGCTCGATTGTAGATATATACTGTGTATCAATTTGTTTTTAGTGTGGAACCGTAGTGATTAAAATCACCTTCATTTTATAATTCTACTTCATTTAACAATGGTTTACAATGGATCCCTATCCATTAATTATTTTCATTTATTTATATTCTGTTCAAACGTGTTCAGTTTAAACTTATATTTTAATAATTGTTTATTTTATTTTATTTATATTCTTTCACAGGTATATAGTTCAAACTTATACTTTATCCATATTTAGTACTCATTCAATACATTGGTTTATTCTTTTCAAATGTGTCCAGTTTAAACTTATATTTTTATCTACATCTAGTACTTATTCCAATACATTGATTGATTTTATTTGTTTATATTCTGTTGAAATGTAGCTTTTATCAATTTATATCTCAGTACTTAATTTAATGCATGAATCTCATCCAACGTCAGATTTAGTATTCTCATTCCTTATACACCGGCAGATCATTTTATCTCGTAAGATGTATTTTATTTGTTCACTGTTCATTTCTTTTTGTACATGTAGTTTTACTGTAAACAATCTTAAGAAAGTGAAGTGAAGTACATATTATTATCGTTCACACCTCCCCGTGCTATAAATCCATAATTGAGTTGTGATTGTACTAATCCTTAATAAATTGTTTTTAACTGGGGGATTTCGAAAATTTCTTTCAATAATTTGAAACGTGATGAAAATCCGCGTAGTTTTCTGGTTAAATGTGACATATGTAGATCCCATTTCATATGTCGATCTAGAATTACTCCCAAGTATTTGATTGTAGTGGTCTCCGGTATTAAAGTTTCCTCCTGAAGTTGCAAAGGACCCATTGAAGAGTATTAGTGTAGGAGGTTAATGACAAGTATTGGGTTTGGTCTCCATTTAAAGTTAATTTGTTATGTTCAAACCATCTAACGATTGTGTTAATATCAACTTCGACTTTTATTTTGAGTTGTTCCTATGTGTTTAACTTATACAGTATAGCTGTATCATCAGCTAAACTCAAAATGTCACCGGCTGATTGTAGTTTTAACTAGCTGTTGATGTATATGGTGAATAATACAGGGCCCAATACCCTTTCCTGCAGGATACCATACGTAACTTTTGCTTGATTACTCAGTATACCATCGATACCATACCACTTGTTTTCAATCAGAGACATACTATTCCAGGAGATCGTACATCTTTCTAGCAGCCTTTAGTGACAGACGGCGTCAAACGCTTTGAAGTGGTCGACAAAGATACCAATTGCTGGCTTTGAATAGTCCAGTGTTTCATAAATTACTGATGCTGGTCTATATAATGCATCCTCCATTGAACATCCCTCTCTGAAACTATATTGATTTTCTGACAGAATACTATGTTTCTCCATGAATTGTGTAATTTTTTTGATGATTTTTTCAATAACTTTTGTTATATTTGAAACCAGCAATATTCCTTTCACAAAATAATTATTGATGATATGAACAATTGGATCTGCTATGGCATTTGCTATTTTTTTAACTTATCCGCGTTACTTTTCTTTGACTTCTGTTCTTCAATTATTTCTATAACGTCACGATCCGTGGTTGGATAAAGAAACATGCTTTTGACATTTCTAAATATCTTTTCTTCAAAGTTATCGGGAGTTTTTATTTTATCTGCAATTTTATTTTCCTATTTCACTGTAGTGTTGGTTATACGCATTTGCGAAATATTTTTCTTTAGTGATCATTTAATTGTTTTCCACTTTCATTTTCGTTATTTCTATTTTATTTTTTGCTTTATTGCAAGTGTCATTCACACTGTTCCAGAGGCCTTCAAGTTTATTTTGATTTTTTGAGATTTCTGTTTGGAAATACATTTTTTAACACTTTGAAATTGTTTATGTAATTCATTATTTCGATTACTGTATTGATGTTTGAGGATTCCTCTTTATTATTCCATAAAGATAGTTTTTTTCTTGAATAAATGTATGTAATACCCAAGTTATCCATTTCTTGCAGGTTTGTTGTTTATTATTTTGATTTAATTTGTATTTGTATTTATATGATGTTGCAGTTCATTGAAGCGTTTCGTTGTTTAACAATAATTTATATACATATAAACCTAATAAATTATTAAATATAGAAACTATTCACAAAAAATCTGTAAATTCACTCATTCATTTCATTGCTGATTCAATTATTTATATTGTATCTCGAACTATTACAGTTTTTTGCAGTAAAGATTATTATTATTATTACAGGTGGGGCAAACAGAGAAGTTATTTCTACACTGAAACCTCTAGCAGTTATAAAAACTACAGGAATAGAAATTACGTCGACAAAGGGAGAAACAGCGAAATATGAAAATTTTTATGTGAGTGAGAAAATGAAAGAGATCACCAAAAGCACAAAAATGTCAACTCCGGAATCAACCTCAACAATAACAACTTCAAAAGAGAACTTGGAAAAATATATGCCATCCATAGGAATTTCCATAGAAATATCTACAAATGATTCTGGGGGAATAGAGGAATATACTAAAGAACCGGATATTTCAATGTCGACACTAGCTTCAACAGAATCGACTTCAAATGAGTCTGAGGAAATTGAAGAACCCATCAGAAAATTGAAAATTTCGACATCATCCCAGAGCACTGCAGCAAAAATAACTTCAAATGAAACCGAGGAAACTGAAGAAACCACCGAAGTATTGAATGTTTTGACTTCCGAACCAACTTCATTAGAGTCCACTTTAAATGAAACTGGACAAATAGAATTCACTAAAACAGCGATAACTTCAACGAACAAAGCACATTTCACGAAATTGTTTTCAACACAGTATGAGGAAATAAAAAAATATACTGAAGAATCGAAAATATTAATATCGGAAGTCACATCAACAGAACTTAATTCGAATGGGGAAATGGAATCTACTGAAAAAGCAATAATATCGATGACCAAAGAATTAACATCAAACAATGATGAGAAAATGAAAGGATCCACTGGAGAATTTATGACGTTGATGTCAACCCAAACTACTTCAACAGAAATAACTTCTAATGACACTGAAGTAATTGAAGAGTCTACACTAATATCAAACATTTCGAATTCCGAAACAACTTCAGAGGAGTCAATTTCGAAAGAAAGTGAGGAAATTGAATTCACTAAAAAATCGACATTCAAAGCATTCTCAACTAAATCAACTTCAAGCAAATCTAAGGAAGCGGAAGAAACCAAAGAATCAACTCCAATAGAATTACATTCAAATGGAACTGAGCAAATGGAACAACTGACTAAGGAATATATAATTTCGACTCGATCTGAAGGAACTGCCGAAGAGTTTACTCCAAATGAAATTGAGAGAATAGAATTCACTGAAAAATCGATGTTCAAAACCACTTCAACTGAATTAACTTCAAATATGACTCAGAAAGTGGAAGAATCTACTGAATCTGAAATTTCAACATCTAGAGCAACTCTAAATGGAATTGAGGAAATAGAATACACTGAAAAAACGATAATTCGAACATCCGAATCAACTTTCACAGAATTGTTTCCACTGAACTCCGAGGAAATGAACGAACGTACTGAAGAAGTTTTGATATTTGAAGCAACATCAACAGAATTGATTTCAAATGAGGTCGAGAAAATGAAAGAATTCACTGAAAAGTCAAGCTTAACTTCAGTTGAATTAACTTCAAATCAAACTAATGAAGTAGAATCAACTATGCCCAAAACCACTTCAACAGAATCAACTACAAATAAGACTGTAAAAATGAAAGAACCTACCAGAAAATCAAAAACTTCGATGGCCTTACATACTACTTCAGCGATAGAAACTCCTAATGAAATTCAAGAAACTGAACAGTCCACCGAAAAGTCAAATATTTCGATTTCTGCAGCTTCCTCAGCGAAGTCAATTTCTGGAGAAACTGAGGAAATGGAAGAGTCTACTGAAAAATCCATGATATCAATATATGAAACAACTTCAACAGAATTAACTTCAAATGAATCTGGAAATGAAATGGAAAAATATATAAAAAAACTGAAATTTTCGACATTGAAACCAACTTCAATGGAATTAATTTCAAATGAGACTAAAGAAATTGAAGAAATCACTAGAGATTTTAAAATTTGGACGGCTGAAGTAACCTCAAATCAAACTGAAGAAATTGAAGAATCAACTCAAAATGAGTTTACTGAAGAAACTTTTTCAGAATCAACTTCGAATGAGATCGAGAAACTGGGAAGAACTACAGCATTCTATGCAACTATGGCGAAGCCTAATTCAGTTTCTGAAGAAATTTTCACAGAATTATATTCAACTGAGTCTGTGGAAATACAGAAATATATTGAAGAATCAAAAATGTTGAAATCTGAAGTAACGTCAATAGAATCGAATTCCGAATCCAAAACTCCAACGGAGTCAATAAAAACACCCTCCTCCAAAGAAGTTTCGACAATATCCGAAATAAATGAATCAGAAATGAAACCAACAAATGATTTGGAAAAACTTCTTTCTCGAATCAATGCTACGAAACATCAAGAAGTGACAGAGTACGATGAAAATGAAGTCCAGTTCATAGTAGTCACGGCATTACCAGAATATCAGGACTATGGTTCAGAAAACAAAACTTCACAAAAAACGTCGCTAGCAGAAGAAACTGAAAATTTTCTGGTAACTAATTTAAGTTCCCTCCCTATTGAACGTGAAACATTTTCAACCTCCGAAACTAGTTCTCAATTTCCCACAATAGATAATAATACTTTCGAAATAAAATACAGCCCTCCGCCGAAAAAATTTTTCACCACAGAAATCAGTTCCAAAATGATATCAACTGACAATACAACTCATGAGAAGATATTCAGTTCATCAAAGAAAACAGCACTATCAGAAGAAACTAAACATTTTTCAGAAGCTAGTTCAGGGACAGTTTCAATACCTATTGAACATGAAGCATTTTCAACTCAAGACAATAGCCCTCACATTACCATAATGGAGAATGCCACTGCCAAAACAATGTACATCCTGGCACAGAAAACATTGGAAGGGGTAGAAACCGAACATAATACTCCAATAAATACTGAATCATCTTTGGGTACTAGTACATATGAAATTAATTCTCATATTCCAGCAATAAGTATTATAACTCATGAGAAAATGTTCAGCTCTTCAGTGAAGAATGTGACTCTCGAAGCAATGTATAGACCTACGCAGGAAGCAGGGAAAAAAGAAACTGATCATGTTACTTTATTGAGTATCGAATCGGTTTTGGGTACTAGTAGATATGATATGTTATCCACTACCGAAACTAGTTCTCAAATTTCTGCAGTTGACAATGCAACTTATGAGGAAAAGTATAGCTCTCCAAAGAAAGCATCGATATTAGAAGAAACTGAATATTTTTCTGTTGTTAGTTCAATATCTACCGAACATGAAATATTTTCAACCTCTAAAACAATTTCTCAAATTCCTGAAGAAGAAAATGTAACTCTCACATATAGCCCTCTAGAGAAAATATCAATTGCAGAAGAAACTGAACACATTGCTTCAATGAGTACAGAATCAGCTTCAGATCATAGTAGATATGAAATGCTGTCCACCACAGAAACCAGTTCTCAAATTTCAGAAATAGGTAGTACAACTTATGTGGAAATGTACAGTTCTTCACAAAAAACATCAGTATCAGAAGAAACTGAACATTTTTCAGTTGCTAGTTCAGAATTAAGTTCAATATCTACCGAACATGAAGAATTTCCAACCACCGACACAATTTCTCAGATTCCTAAAGAAGAAAATGTAACTCTCACATTGACATACAACCCTCTACAACAAATATCAGTTGCAGAAGAAACTGAACACATTCCATCAATGAGTACAGAATCAGCTTCAGATCATAGTAGATATGAAATGCTGTCCACAACAGAAACCAGTTCTCAAATTTCAGAAATAGGTAGTACAACTTATATGGGAATGTACAGTTCTTCACAAAAAACATCAATATCAGAAGAAACCGAACACTTTTCAGTAGCTAGTTCAGGATTGAGTTCAATATCTACCGAACATGAAATATTTTCAACGTCTGAAACAATTTCTCAAATTCCTAAAGAAGAAATTGTAACTCTCACTTTGACATACAGTCCTCTACAGAAAATATCAATTGCAGAAGAAACTGAACACATTCCATCAATTAGCACAGAATCAGCTTCAGATCATAGTGAATATGAAATGGTGTCCACCACAGAAACCAGTTCTCAGACTTCAGAAATAGGTAGTACAACTTATGTGGAAATGTACAGTTCTTCACAAAAAACATCAGTATCAGAAGAAACTGAACATTTTTCAGTAGC
>WOGP01009162.1:0-10862 GCA_015342065.1 Leptinotarsa undecemlineata | reverse complement strand
AATTCTTCGTGAACTGTTCGCTACTTTATTCGACTTATTATCTAGTCCAAATTTCGAGAACCGGTTTTTTTAATCCCCTGGCATTTATCACTTTTTGTGGAGTGCATAGAATGTTTTGCTTGCCGAACTTCCTACAATCTTTAACTGTCAGTAGACAACCACAAACTCATTTTGTTCAATGGCTAGTACAGGGTGTTCCTGAATAGCCATGCTCATTTTGTTGTAACGCTAAACTAGCCATTACAAGACACCCTACATTTTGTTTTATGAAAGAGAAAACATTGGCAGATCAAGATCTTCAGATGATGTGGTGCTGCAGGTTTTTCCGGGTTTTCCTGCAGCTGAAAAAGCAAATGCGCCATTGAAAAAAAAATCGCTTCGGTGCGCCAATAATTTTTGGTGTTTCTCAATTTCATGATTTGTATTACTAATTTTTCAATGAATTATTAACAATTGAAAATTAAAAATTGAAAAAAAATGTTTCGTTAGTTTGTAATATATGATTGTTTTTGTAATTTTTAGCGGTTGAAAATTTGTATACAACGAATTGTCCAGTTAATCAACAATAAAATCATCAATAAATACTTGTTTTTTATTAACTTGTGTAGAAATGTCGATTATGATTTTTTAAATAGAAAACATATCTCAACTAATCATTTGAACATTTGAAATATGAAAAAAAAGATTATAAACGATTGAAAATTGTTAGTAAAATTGAATCATCATATTATGAGGACAACAGAATTATATATTTTTTAAGTAGTAATAATTTATAAACAAGTGGCGCTCAAAATTTTTTGTTCAGCTTGCTAAATGTTCTCATCCAATACAAAAACGGAAGCATAGTAATAATTATAAAAAAATATAACAATATGTCGATTATTAATTTTTTGTTACTATAAAAATCATAATAAACAAAACAATTTTTTTTTTCATAACGTTATTCTAGTATTAAGTACACTGATGAAAAGAGCTCCACGAAGCGAAAACATTTTTTGAAAATTATTTAAATATTTTTTGTCAAATGAAATAAAGTGAATAAATAATTACCTAGCTTTTTCAATAATAATTTTCTCCAATATGAATCAAATTTTTATAGTATTCAGAATAGACCCTGATTTTTATAAATTATCAAATTAATATTTAAAAGTTAAAAAAAATTTTTTTGGCGTATTTACCACACATGCCACGTCCGCATTCCCTAATTCACTCTTAGGAAACTCCCTCTTCTTTAATTTTTTTCAATTTCTTAATTCTCTATAATTTTTGAATTATACAACAACAATCTTTTATGTGCTAAAAACGGTTTCAGCGCATTTTTCTAGAAATCATTCCGGATCATATATATTTTTCCGACAATTAACTTTATTTTCCATAATTCTCGACTTGTGAATTAGACTGAATGGTTCTTTAAACTTTGATTCATCCATCATTGATAGCAACATAATTAGTAGAACTGCAATGAAAAATTGGTAAACGATAAATTGAATTTGAATACGTAATGAGTAGAAACCTGGTAATGGAATTACTCATAATTAATATAACTCAATTATATGGTTCATCAAGTGTATGTACATATTAACATTAATTGGTCTTAGCTCCTTTATGCGCACGGAACGAAATGTTGATTAATATGTGATTAAAATTAATATGTAATGCTTACACGTGAAACGCGTTACCTTTTCAACATGAGGCAAATCTCTGAACTACATTAAGCAATTACTTACCTTATCTGTTTCAGTCGTCACCTTCGCTACTTTGTTTTCGGAAGTATGTTGCATAAAGGCAATTCCCAACACTCAGTAACTGATACTTGGCAAAACGGGTTTTCATTGCTCATCAAGTTTGACACACTTTTCTTCAAATCTGAAGAATGCAGTATGTTTAAATGTGCGCGATTATAAATCGATAATGTGAAAAATCGAAGACATACAGATTTAATGGTCTGCTAATTATTTCTTCTCATTACACGTTGAATCACATATGCCATAAAAGAAACTTTCCAGATTCCCAGTAAACATCAAAATTGATTCATATTCTACTTTAGACTGTTCGCAGAAATTATATAATCATTTCGAACCCATTATCTTATTTTCACAGACTCCTCTTTTTCCAATAACGGCGTTGGTGACGCTTTCACCACAAATTAATGCAAAACTCAAACTACCACCATCAACCTCTCTCTATACTGTAGAATTGACAGCAATTAATATTACAGGAGTTTTTTCCCAACACCAAACCGTTATTTTGACACCTCGACACGTGTTTCGATCACCAAGTGATCATCTTCAAAAGGAAGATCAAAGTAACCATTACAAAGCTAACCTTATTTATACCATAGATACCTGTTCTACGTACCTGCGTCTTGAATGTCTTTAATTTTACAGTGGGTCTTAATCTAATAGTCATGTAAATGTAATATTCGAAATATAAGCTATATTAAATTAATTATACACAAATTGCCTTATCTACTAGTCTTGAATAAATTTTACAATGTGTCCTTATGTAATAATAAGGTGAATGTAATAATTTGAATATGATAAGCTCTACCCGTGTGTTGGGCTACCTATCGGGCGCGTCCCCAGGTGGCAGATAGGGAAACGGTCAGGGGACTGGGAGACCTGTCCGGGAAGCCAATGTCAGTCAGTCAGTGGCAGAAATAAGTAAGGTGAGGGAAACCAAACCTCCCCAAAAGCCTTTGCGAAACATGCCACCGTGGACCAGCCTATCCAAGCTGAGGTGTAAGGAATTGTGTGGTAATGCGGGGCTCTGCCAGAGTGATCAACTCTTCCCCTGCTACTCGTGAGAACACACATGAATGAAACAAATACAAAAACAGACACAGAAAAAGCAAAAACTAATCCCGAGGCTGGAAGGGAATACTCACCTCAATCTATAGCGGTGGCTGGGGATGAACAGAAATGTCCACCCCAATCTACCGCTCGGAATGAAGCTGGGCATAGCAGTTCACCTCGTGATGTAATACAACGGCCAAGGCGTAAGTGCATTTGCGGCGCCGAGGCCAAAAGTAGGAAAAGAGCGAAAGAGGCAGGAGTGGCAACAACTACAAGTGAACCCTTCTCTTTCCCCACTCCACCTCCAAGAGCAAGGGCACTCTCTGCGATGGGCGACAAGAGCTCCTCCTTGAATAAAGGCAAGGAACCGGCTGCCTCTACAGGAAAGCACCCTTGAGCACCTCCACAGAGGGAACCCCAAGAAGGTTGAAGAAGCCGCGCAACAAGAGTAATGTCGCTGCACCTTCCAAAACCTTCATGAAGACCGCCGTGAGACACCTCAAGGTTGCTAAAGAGAATGCGTTCGGCGAGTCTTGGCCTTCAGCTGCCGGTATAAACATGTCACCTAGTGACCTGTCCACCTTCCTAGAAAGGTCATAATGGACGATAACCTAGGAGGACAACTCTTTGGGAGGATGTACAATGGGTCACATGTGGCCTAAGTGCTGTGGGTCTACACTCACCCTCCCGTCTCTACAGATACAGATGATAAGCAAATTTATTTCGCATATTGCCCTATCCACTTGTCTTAAATTAATTTTAATTTCACAATGTGTCCTTATGTAATAGTCAGGTAAATGTAATAAATACAATATTATTTTTTAACAAGCTTTATAGTATATAATTAGATATTGCTCCACCATCGTTATTTCTACACTCTCAAGGCATCTAGATGTCTGTTGTTGTTGACTTGTCTAACTAATCTTAATGAACTGAAGTCTATGGAATGGTTTCGTAGCAAAATATGATAGGCGACTGCTGATTTTTCAAGTCTTCCATATTTTAAGTGTGCTAAGTGTTCCTTATTTTTTAATTTAATAGATCCATAATATTTTGCCTCGCAGTCTTTTGGACTTCCTGAAAGACTGTAGTGTATGACTTGTTTTAAAAACTTCCTTCATACCTAGTTCCTTAAAAATCTTTCCAAAGTTCTTCGTATATTGGTAGTATGGAACTGAGATCTATTTATTTTGTTTTTGTCTTTTCTAAAAATAGAGATTTCGTTCATTCTAAACCTGAACTTCTTCTTTCTTATTATGTTATCTACAATACTCCTCGAGAAACCGTTAGTGGCTGCTATTTCCTGTATTGTATTTTTTGTTTCTGAACCTCTCATGTGTTAGAGCAAAAGTCAAAAAAAGATGCACTAGACAATTCAACCCGGTACGTTTGTACTATCAACAGTGATGTGAACTGTGCTTGTTTCCTTCCTTTATACATCGTATTCCAACCCTCCAACATTCAAATTCAATATCTTTGGGCTCCCTCACATATCGGAATAGAGGGCATTGAGAAGGCCGATAGTTTAGCCAAGGATGTCACATATGTGAAGCCAAACTTTCAGAAATAAAAAAAAATACTACCTTGGAGTAATCTACCTTAGAAGAGAAACATTCGAACAACTCTATCAAGACTACGAATTGGATACATGTCCTAACTCACAGTTATCTCCTCAAAAGAGAAGAAGCCCCCACGTGTTACACCTGTGAAACATCAATAACTATGGAACACTTTTTGGTGGAGTGCCCGCTATATACAGATAAGAGATTGGCAAATGAAATGACAGTAGGTCTTAAAGTGTTACTGAACGGTCAGTCAAATAATAAACTATTAAAATTTCTAAAAGACATCAATTTCATACATAAAATATTAGTTACAAGTTACTTCTCATCCACTTATTGTAGTCAATGAACTATAAAAAACACTTTGTGTAAATTATTGTACAGCCAATAACCACTGGCGGTTGAGGCTTGAATAGAAAAATAATCTGAGGTAAAATGTGTTTTCAAAATGTAAAATTTATTTATATTAAATAGTAGGTCCCAACAGTGTATTGAGTGAATTGGAACTAATCCTCATCGGCAATCATCCAGTAATTTCGAAATTTATTGGTTTCCAGAGTTTATTTAGGTATTTGGTATTTATTTTGATATGATATGGTTATACGAGATCTATTCAAAAAAAGAAAGTAAATTATTTAATTTGGTGGGCTACGTAAATTCGATTAGCCATTTCTTTGTGTTAATTTTTGTGCCATTTTTTGTGTTAATACACTTGTCTCGAACTTATGTTCATATTTTCAGAAGTTTGGCATGTTTTCTGCTATCGAAAAAAATGGACTGAAGAATTGGCATCAAATTTTGTGTAAAAATGGATTTCAATACTCAAAATACTGAAGTGTTAACAGTGGCATACGATGATTGTACTCTGAGTTAGAAAAAAGTTCACAAACTTTTCACAGAAGGTGTAGAAGACGACGCTTCCCCTGAACGCCGCAAACCATTGACAACCGATGAAAATGTTGAGAAAGTCGAGTCACAATCAGAGAAATTGCTGAGGATATCGGATTATCGGTTGGCTCTTCTCATTCATTTTTTCACGAAATTTTGGACATCAAACACGTGACACCAAAGTTCATTCATAAATTGCTGAAATTTGACCAAAAAAACCATCCCATGGAAGAGCCCTGCAGAGACAAAATTGAAAAAAGCACGCCAAGTTCGATCAACCGTCGAAGTTTTCCTCACTGTTTTCTTCAATCACTGTGGCGTAATGCATTCGGAGTTATTTCCACATGGTCATAAGGTCAAAGAGGAGTATTATCTTGAAGTTCTGCGCCTCTTGTGGGAAGCAATACGAAGAAGACGTCCGGTAATGCAACTGCTAGATGACAGTTTTAGTCATCTCCTGATGATGCTAATTTTTTCAACGAAATACGCGCCGAAAGACAATATTTTCATTTGGGAAAAGTGTTTTCAACAGATTCATTGTGCGCCAGAAGTTTCAATTCATGAAATTGATAAGATCGGAACAAAATATCATTATAGAAAACCTATGTCTAGTAGGTAATAGATTTATCAATTATCATTCTCATCATTTGGATAAAGTGAATATCTGTTTAAGAATCTGTTTAAAATCTGTTTTTCCGTTAACCACCCCTACGAACAACAACCCTCAGAAGTCGAAACTTGTGCGAGCTAAGGATTAATAGTTCTTATTTTTTAACGTTTAATTCCTAATTACATATTAGAATTACTCAGCCCAGTTTACAAAACAAAAGTTTGTCTAATTTGAGTGCTATTCTAATTCAAAGTTCTTATCCTAAATCTTCAGTGAGCAGACTAAATTTTTGTTAACGAACGATTTCTCCAACTTCACAAAATAGACTCAATGATCAAGTACATCCCTTAATTTATAAATAATTATTTTATGTTCAAGAACTGACACCAGAATTAATTAATGTATTCCGAAACACTTTATAATTTTAAAAAGAAATGTCACAACTATTTTTAAATTAAATAGTAAAGTCAAAACTCTCTTTTTCAATAAACAGAAATCGAAAACAATATACTAAATTTCATGTATGGATTGTTCTAAAATATACATAGGACAAACTTCTAGGCCTCTTATCAGTTGCATGCATAACTTCACACAAAAGCGACTGCAAATGAAAGGTTAATTTCTGCGTATTGAGTGAACATGTCAATACGAAGGATTACAGAACGGATTTTGAGAACACAAAAATTTTGGAAAGAAAAACCAACTCAACTAAAATAACATTTTTAGAAATGACTCACAATAATAACGAAGAACATTGCATGAACAAGAGAACATATCTTTATTTCTGTTCGTATTGTGCCAGTTTCTTTATTATTCTCCCGTGAGTAAGTATTTCATATTTATATATAAGTATATTGTAACACAAAAATTTTGGAAAGAGAAACCAACTCAACTAAAATAACATTTTTAGAAATGACTCACATTAATAACGAAGAACATTGCATAAATACGAGAACATATCTTTATTTCTGTTCGTATTGAGTCAGTTTCTTTATTATTCTCGCGTGAGTAAGTATTTTATATTTATATATAAGTATATTGTAATCAATTTTATTTGTCCTGATGAAGGTAATACATTTACCGAAAGCTTGACAGACAACAAAGAGTCGTCTTTGTAACAGCCCTTCCAATATGAAAGTTATTGTTTCTCAGTTTGAACATTCGATGAAGTTATTTTTAATGTTGAGTGTTCGTTTTTAGTTCAAAATTGTATACAAACTTTAAAAAGTGTTTCATTATTTTCTGACATTACTCATCCTTGTAATGTCTAAAATGTTATAGAGTTGGATATAGAATTGAAAGACCTTTAAAATAAGGAGTCACCCGATTTTTTTCAAATTAAAATTTTTGAGATGTGGGTTGTTATGTGTCCCCATGAAAACGGAAGTTTCACAATTGTTTTACAGTCTCAATATGAAAAAACTTATTCAGGATGGCTCGTTAACTGCAAGGCACTCTTCAAGGCACACCCTAAACTATGTTCAGATAAGAAATTCCCGATACGAATATGAATAAATCAATATTTCATGTATAGAACGAATATCCTGAAAGTAAGGGTAACCACGAATGTAACCTGATCTTCGGAACAGTTATAGAGCCGAAGCTAACCTCATTGTTTGTTATTCCCAAGTCGGCGAAGGCTGTATTTATGAAACTGGATATTTGTTAGTTTGTTTTAGCGACGGATGTCAGTCGGGAGTTCATATAGACCATGTTTATTTGATTTTTCAACAACGCGGCGACTGTAAATTGCCGTCCTGTCATCGCGAACCTTTCAACTTGTCGTTTATCCTTTCGTTTCGATATTCCACTAACAAAATTGACGTTTTAATGCACACGCCACAGTATACGGTTATTACTGAACGTTAATATTTGATGCTGTTGCTATAAACACATATATTTTATAATCCACTATTTACAGTAGCGGTGTGAGAAGAATGATCAAAAACTGAATCACAGAGTGATATCATGAAAAGTGAAATCAACCAACCATCAGACTGGTACTGCAGATATAAAGTTTTCAATTACAGGAATAAGGAAATTGTTCAAATTTCGCGGGCTACATACATTCGATAGCTATTGTTTACTTTTTTTATCTTGGTATACTCGTCTTGAACATACGTTCACAGTTTCAAATGTTTAGTTTTTTGTTGAGAGACACAAAAGTTTTTTACGCAAAGTATTTTGCGTATTCGGCGGTTTTCTACTATCGAAAAAATGCATCAATGAATTTACATCAAATTTTGTGTAAAAATGGAATTGAGTGATCATAAACAGCGGCATATGGTGATTGTACTATGAGTCATAAACATGTTTACAAGTCGTTCATAGAAGATTAATAATAATAATAATAAATGATTTTATTGAAAGGTTACTCAGTACAAGAGATACTAATCTAATCTAACAAATGGCAGAATTCAACGTCTGCGCATGATAAATCAAGACAGAAATTGCTCTTCCATCCAACCAGCTATAGGTAACTTATACTAATACACATTATTGCCAATCGAACTTAATGAAAAATTAAAAAAAAAAGAAAAGAAGGGAGAGAAGCAGAAGAAAAATAAAGAAAATCAGAAAATAGAGGCAGAAAACGAATAAATGAGAATTTGATGTTTTATATGTGAAAAATCATGTCACAAACATAATGATAAATTTGATGATTTCTACATATTTATGGTAAAAATATATTATGTATAGGTGTCAACTGATCAGTTATGAAAGAAGAATGTTATGAAGAAGTACACTTACTCAACAACGCTGGGGGTGATCGTTTTCGAGATATTTACAATTTTCTATATCGATGCATATTACTTGGCTCCTAGGGGGCTAAGTGAAGTTGCTGAGAACATTACAAAAACTAAGTATGTGGTAGATCTCGTCAAAATAAACAACTTTTTTTTTAAATGTTCAACGAAGAATGATTCGTTTTCGAAATACAGACTGTTGAAATTTTTCAAAACATGGTAGGTTTTTGTCATAAGTTTTTTGCAGTTTGTTATTTTCATCAAACTTTATACGCAGTTTACCCGTACAGACTTCTTCTAAACTGAGCATTATCGAACTGCTTATTCAATCCAAATAAAAAAAAATTGTTAGGTTTAATTATTCAATTAGAAAGTGCTACATTTCGGAGCTTGTAAAAAAACAATTCGGAGAAGTACTATGTTATTTATTAAAAAAAAACATTTATATTGAACGAAACAACTATTCAAAGTGACGACCCCCAACAGTAATACAAGCTGCTGCTCTCCTCATCAAAGAATTCCGCACCCGTGGAAAAATGCCCGGAGTGTTTCTTATCGTTTCGCAGCAAGCTATGATGCGATCGCTCAACATTTCTTCGTTTCCATGCAATCACACTAAAATGAGCAGGGGCTCCATTGTGCATAAACCAAGAGTGATTTCGGAGACCAACGGGAAAATTTTCCATAAGTTGTGGAAGCTAGTGTTCCAAAAAATGTAGGTAAGCATCTCCATTCAAACGTAAGGGGAGAAAATAGGGCCCAATTCAATAATCCCCAATTATGCCTACCCATACATCAAAAGAGAATCTGTCATGATACCATTTCTTCAAAAATTAGCCTCATCTGCGAAGAGGATTTTCAACAAAATTTGTGGAAGTTGTTCGACTTTTCTTTGAAGTAACTGAGCAAATTCGATACCTGGTTGGAAATCACGTAGCGTAAGTACCTGGACACGCTGAATATGATAAGGATATAATTGATGTTCCTTCAAAATTCTGTAAACTGTCATGTGACTCACATTTAAAGTTTGAATAATTTTTCTTGTACTTGTCTCTGGATGTTCACTAATTTCTTCAAGAACCGCCTCCTCCAATTCTACAGTTCTTGTGGTCCGTGGCCGTCATACTGCATAATTAGTTTCAAAGCTTCCAGATTCGGAAAGTCGCCGGAAAAGATTCGCAAATGTCGTTGCACAAGGAGTCACGCGTTGGGGATTCCTTTCCTGATAGATGCGTCTGGCCTCGCTTGAATTTCCGTCAGCCAAGCCGTATGCAAACACCATATCAGCCATTTCAGCATTCGTAAAGTCGAACTGTGAATTTGTCAATTAGTAGTTAAAAATGTGACATCGATCTTCTATTTTATAAACAAACTTTCATAGCCTACGTTGTTGAGGAGGTATATCTTTTTTTACTTGGAAAAGGTGTGGGAATTAGGTTTTTTCATGAAAAGTACCAAAAGTTTACTGTCGAAAACGTTAGGGAAATTTGAAATAAATAATGATAGTGTACGCAGCGCCCTCTAGATATTATATGAAAATAATTCGAAATTATGATTTCCCACGTCAAAAAACCCCGGGTACCGAATTTCGTGCAAACAATTTATTTTTTGCAAGAGTTATTTTCAAAAAGCAAAAAAAAAATTCAAAAATTTCAACATCCCGTATTTTCAAAACGAAGCATAGTTCATTTGGACTTTTTTTCTTAAAATTATCTCAGGAATACATCACTTGAATATTTTAACGTACTTATGTTACCCCTTGTATAAGCGTGCAATTGTTATAAGAAAAAGATCCTCGAAAAAGAAATTTTATGTTTAGGTGCAGTCAAAATATGTTTAAATTTCAAATTCAGATTATGTATATTGATTCTAAAGGACAGTTTCGTGAATAAGTTGGCAGGTTTCCCAGTGGATATGACCTTATGCAATAAACTAGCAGAATGCAATGTGCGCCTAGCATCCATGTTCAGCCACCCGAGTATTGCCGAAGTATTGAGACACATGCTCACGTCTCCTTACGCTTGTGACAAGTCTTATGCACCAATTCTGCAGTTTTTGAAGTATCTGCCTATCAGATTTCAAGAGTCCTGTACCATAAACCAGCATAGTTGGCATGAGATAGTACCAGTGCGTCGCAAAGTAATATTTAATGGTTTTTGTTCAAAAAATTTTCACTTGAGTATACTAATTTTAGATTCATATAACCCTTCCTAAGAATCTGAGAAACATGTGTAACGAAACGTAGAGAATTATCGAGATA
>WOGP01009161.1:0-10863 GCA_015342065.1 Leptinotarsa undecemlineata | reverse complement strand
TCTCTACTCAGTTTGTATTTCAAACATTCGTTGTGGAATAAAAATCAGATATCATTCACATGAGTTCTACTTTAAATGAATGCTAACAAATTGCACTTCCATGGAACACTGCCATCCTCACTGGTATACATATATGTTTCATCTTAAGACACTTAATACTTAATCACTCCTAAAAATATAACTCCTTCAATACTTAATAAATAGTACTCCCAACGATTATATCATTTTTTTATCTGATGAATACCGTATATTCCTGAGGAGAGCAGTGTGATGACTGCTACCTAGGATCTTCAGAATTATTTTTTAGGTTTTAGTACATTTTTCAATAAAACCTTTTGACTTTAATTTTTTTTACTTATTCAATTCAACTTTTACTAATAATCACGAAAATTAGTTTCTCGCTACAGAACACAAAAAATTGCTCAAACATGTCTTCAACAATCGAAAATAAAGAAGTCTCTTTTATAATTTGATTGTCGTGAAAGTAAATCGATCCTTCTATTTTTTATTGATTTTCTGACATCTCACCTGAAAAGAAAGCTCCTGAAAAGAAAACTTCAAAACGGTATCCAATTTTCTCCAAGGTATTATTGGAAATACTAAAAAATCCCAATCAACAAAGTATATTATGTTACTTTACAAGAGTAAAGTAAATTAATATCACAATGTAGATTTCACTGCCCAAGCAGAACTTGGTAATTTTTTTATTTTTTCACTTTATTCTGAACAGTTTTTAGGCTTTGTTGCCTACAATGAGTGTTTCTCAAATCGGTTAGTAAAAATGTGTGACCAAACGAATTCCAAGCTGCCTTTCAGGCTATTTTAGTTCTGGAAATTCACCTGGAAAATATAGACCGAACTTGATTTATCCTTATAATAAGTTTGTGTTGTATTTATGATCAAGAAAAAAGACATCATCAACATTAATTTAAGTTGATATATAATGATTTGGTTGGGGGAAAAGTAGAGATTTCGTCGATACCATCTTGAGACAATTAGTAGAAGTCTTTAAGATCTTCAGTTTCTGAATTCATGAAATATTTTTTTTCAGTTTGGAGAAGAGGTACAAATTTGTTTCCTATGGTGCTCCAGATTTTGCCAAAAAGCTATACCAACCACATAATTTTTATTAAATTTTGCCAAAATGATCATCATTCACTTTATCAAATATTTTATAGAAATCTACGCATATACTTCCGATTACGATTCGCCACATCGTGTGCCTACAATCAAAATCGTGGTTCTTGCCCATAAGTTTATATTGGAAGTGCAACTAGAAATTTCAAAACCAGAATCTCCGAACACAAGGTTAATTATTTATTAAGGAAAACTTATTCAACCTTCGCTTGCCTTCTGTTGGAAAATAACCACGACACCGACATAAACTACGAATTACTAGAAAACGACAAATTCCCTATTGGACGTCCAACAATAAATTAATTTCTCTATACACCCTTGAGTTTATTGCATGGAAAATTTACTAGATTTAGTCGAATCACCAATAACAATAATTTACTTTCTTTGTGCCTGTTGTATACCTGTTCTCAAAACTATCAGTTGCCAATTGGTAATCTTGAATTGAGATCGAAAATTCCTATGAAGTGCATTGTGAATTAATGTAGAATAACATTTAACTGAAGAAACTACTATGTAGAGAAACATATATTGAAAATAAAGTTTATATTGTTGTTTGTGATTATTATTATGAATAGTTTATAAAAATTTCGTGAGTTTTTGGGTTCTTGAAAAGGTTACTGAGTGCAATCAGTAACGGTTTCTCGAGGAAAGAAAAAGTTTAGGTTGAGAATGATCGAAATCACGACTTTAAGAAAAGACGAAAACCAAGACAAATATACCTTAGTTCCATACCACCAATATACGAAGAACTTTGAAAATATTTTCTACGAAATTAGTGCGAAGGTGGAATTCAAAACAAGTCATACACTACAGAGCCTTCTAGGAAATCCAAAGGACAAAGTCAAGAAAATAAAAGATATCAAAACAAAATATAAGGAACACTTAGTATACCTAGAATATGGAAGATCAAAAAAATCAGCAGACGCCAATCATATTTTGCAAAAAAACCATTCTATAGACCTCAGTTTATTAGGATTAGTTAGACAAGTTAACAAAAACAGGCATGTAGATGCCTATGAGGGTGCAGAAATGACAATAAACACAATAATATTATGAATAACGATGGTGGAAGCTTGTTGAAGTAATATTTTATTTATCAGATTTACCTGACTGTTGGATAAGGAATATTTAAGTATCAATTTGAGGCCAGTAGATAAGGCAACATGTAAAATTAATTCAAGACAATTTAGTCGCAGGTACCTAGCAGAGGTATGTATGGTATACATAAGGACGATATTGTATGTAATTTAGTTTAACCGTTCTCTTGAAGATGATCACTTGGTGATTGAAACACGTGACGAGGTGTTAAAAATAACTGTTAGGATATTCATTACTAATAATATTCATTACAGTGCATCACAAGTTCCAACATAATTGCTCAATAAATCATTTTAAGTTATTGGTGCAGAAACTTTCTGTTCGGTTTTGGTCCCCAAATTTACTACTACTACTACTATCGTATTATTAGTAAGACTATAAAATGCAATAACATCATCCTTGGGGTTTGCGAAAATTATACCAGATAATTTTGAATATCAGTATACCCAACCGTATTATTTAACATTACACATAATCAATTTTATCCACCCACTTGATTGGAAACAGTAAATTCTCTAGAAAGTAGATGGTATGACCAGAAGCAGAGACGTATTCATAGTTACATAATTGAACCAGTTCGACACTATCATATTTCAGAATTCTTTTCATAATACACTCATTTACATGCAATCGCTCCCAACCAGATTATTTACTTTTATATAGCAGTTTGATATTGGAAACATTTTGTTACTCTTGTTGCCCCAGATACATGCGCTATTGGGAAATAATATTTATATTTATCGTTCATGGAAACAACGCCAATTATTAATTGTTATGGGAATTGCTAGTGAAAATTTCAGCATGCTATTAGTAAGATTTATATAAAGTTCACTTTTGAACGTAATTGTGTCTTTCGGGACATTCTAATAATCACAATATGACTTATTTCTTAGAAATCAGTGGGGCAATAATTATTCTTTTCACACCACCTCAATCAAAAGTTTAATTCTCTTAAACTCAACGAGCAACGACAAAGTGATTACAGTAAATACAATTTTGTAGATATCTTGATGTTAAGGATGAAAACAGAACTTTTAAAAATGTGGAAAAAGAGGGATTCATGTTTGCCACTAAAATTTTGAGTATACCTTATATTCTCTGTTTTGTCCTATCTAAAATCGACAAGATTGAAAGACATGAAAAGTATTCGTGCTCTGCAAAATATTCACTTGAGAAAGATTCGATTTTTTTTTGTAAAAAATAGAGTAAAACATTTTGGGATATTTGATTTCTACAATTCATCACCCAATGCGGATTTTGGTCTGCCAATATCTTAAATTTTGAGAAGATACCACATCGTTAGTGGTTAAAGTCGCCTTATCACTGAATAATATATTTTTATTTTACTTCATCCTATATTGAGTTGGAGTGACAAATTTCTCAAACGTATATGGGGACAGCACGGTATGCTACCAAAATGGTATCATCATCAATATACTTTTTTTCTAATTTCCTCACGATCATCACTTGGCCGCTTCTCTTGAACTAGTTATAAATTTTGAAAACTGTTCCAGAGTGTACAGGAGTATCAAGTGGATGTCTTCGATTACATTCAGAAGCTGCTTCGGGATAAGACGTCGCACTATCTCCAATCATAAGTATTATTTCAATTTTCTCTTGTATAGTTCATCGGGACATGTTTTAGACTAAATCGATATGAAAATCAATAGATATCTATCAGAAAAGAAACTTACAGGAACCCACCAACAACAGGATCAACAGAAACAACAAGAACAACAAAAACAACAGCACAACAAAATCAACTGGAATAATAACAGAATTACCACGATAAATTACTGAATTTAATATTCTTCATCAACAATATTGTTGGTTAATATCATTCCTCATTTTTTCAGAACACCCCTTGATTTTAATTGAATAAAAGAATTTCAATTCGCGAAAGAGCGAAAATATTGAAAGAATATAAAATACAATGATGTTTTCCCGAAAAAACATAATTTTCAGTGGATATTTCCTTTAGTTGAATTGATTTATTTCTAAACTGAGAATCCCATTAACTAATGCTTTGATTTTATTATTATTTTCAATCAGAAGTATTGATTCAGGTGAAAATTGTTTTCTTCAGTTCCTCTTATTCCACAATTTTACGTCAACAATAACGGAAGATATGGGGGTACTTTCAAGAAAGGTGAGACAAATCTGGATATTTCAGGGCCGATATTTTTTCAGACCGGTAGTCAGACCTGTAGTAGACAGACAGACCTGTAGTCATTTGGGGGTTTTGATCAAGAATCTGAAAGAATTTTCTGACTATTTTGCCCCCTAGTATGATTTACCGTAAAAATAGGTTTTTTCATCTCGACTGGCGGGCAGTGTATATTACTTAGGCCAAAACCATTCAGCCGGTGAGTGTATTTGTAGCATTTTCATCAATCCTGCGTGTTTCATCATTCTACCTTGATACTTACGGAAGTTACGAGGTGCTTCCATGAAAAGTAAGACACACTGTATATTCAATTTCACTTCACAAGGCGTTCTCTAGAAATACATTTAGATTTATAGAACACTAATCTGCAGCAAAAAATAACCACTCACAATCTACTTTGAATAAATCGTACGGATTGATTGAGGTTTCAACCCTCATCTCGTGATATGAGAACTGTAGCAAAAATGAAAAGCAGTAAGAGGTGATATCAGTACATATGTGAAGCTCACCACTTGGAAGCACCCTTGGAAGCACCTTCACCATTTTCTAATCAAAAATGTATGCTATAGGAATGCCCTCGGCAAGTTTCTCGAAAATTTGTGTTGGTCAATATACTTGTATAGTTCTTCTGAAGATGAAACGTTCTAAAAGTCATACAAAAATATAATAATTAAAATTCGAGGAAGGCCATAATTCACTTATTGAATAATTAAAATTCGGAACGAATTGAAAACTAAAATGAAAACAGGCAATTTCTTCTTCAGTTCTCAATAGCTAGCTACAGGCTCGCTTCCACCAAATAATTATTTCCTAGAAATTTGAAATGGCATTTTCAAATGATATTATCCTTTGGAAAGTCCAACGATATTGTAATAATAATGTTCATATTGTTAGAAAATATTGCTTTCTCGTTATGTCTAGATGTGAATGAATAACACGAAAGGAAACTTATTTTATGATTCCTTTGAATAATCCAGACTATGCTTTGTCAGTATATAATGGCTTAGTGCGACGAGTGGATTTTCTTCAAGAGTGGAAACGGGCAAAACTGTTATTTGTTTATTGGATGCCGAATGTGAACTTTTTAAGCAATTCAGACACAAGGAGGAAACTACACAACATGGTGGTTTATCGGAGCGTCAGTTTGGATTCGTAGAGGAAAAACAAACGGTGGGTGCTAAAGAATATGTGTTGAAGCTGCCAAGAGAGGCAGAACAATCATTCTCCTGGCCACATCGGAGATTATGCGTGATGATAACACTTAACATTAGGACTGAAATAATCACCGCAAGATGGCAGGAAATCCTGGTGGAGTTGAGAAGAAGACGTGTTAACGCGAGCCTCTTCAGTCTATTGACGTCATATTTGACAAAGAGAAAGAGAGAGATAGAGATCACCGTAGAGGCAGATAATACTGTGGGAATGAAAGAAATCAGCAGCGGTGTACCTCAAGGGATCCGTTCTAGGACCAATGCTCTGGAACAATTATATATGATGGTCTTCTAAGACTGAAACAATAATATTGAGTCACGCTGATTGGATTTGCTGACGACATTGATATGGTCGTGATAGCCGAGGAGAGCGAGAAAAGCCTAATGACCACTACAAACACTGCGCTTCAGAGAGTATCAAACTGGTTTAAAGACAAAGAACTTGAACTAGCCGTAGAAAAAACAGCCTTCCTTACAACAAAAAACCTGTCCAATTTGATGTACAAAGTGTTGTGGTGCTTTCAAAAAAGCAGTAAGATACCTAGGAGTCTGGCTAGATACTAAGCTGACTTTCGTTGAACACATAGCAAGATTATATTTTTAGGAGTGAATAATTTTTGGGAAAGACAGTTTTTGGCTTTCTACTACTCAATCTTGATACAAAAAAAAGTTGTTTTTGTATAATTCAGTGTTCATATAAAAGTATTTGTTTCCAAAGAATTTTTTTCCGCGTAATTCAATGTTTATATGAAAGTAGTTGTTTCAGGAGGACTTATTCTTCCAGTTTGTGTCTGATGATCTACACATGATCTACACACAGAAAGCCAAAAACTTTCTTTTTCAAAAATTATTCACTCCTAAAAATATAATCCTATCAATATAAAAAAGGTTCCTTCTGACTGGAATTTTATCAAATAAGTGAATGAATGTCATTACGATGTCATCGATGACATAAGTAGATCAAATTTATTCCATAACATAAAAAACCGTAATTTATGACTAAATTGTGTGGTTTTATCTAATAATATTATCCAGATTGGTACTGAAGAGCCCTATGGCAAGGGGCTTATGGTGGAGCCATCGATGTTTACCAGTAAGGATGACAGTGTTCCATGTAAGTGAAATTTTACCATTCATTTAGTATATTGTGTACAAATACTGTGAATGTTATCTGATATAATTCCATAATGAATGTTTGGAATAGAAACTGGGTAGAGAAAAGTGTTTTTATATAATTCAGTGTTTGTTTATATGAAATTGATTGCTTCCTTATTTTCTTTGGAAGATTCCTACTTTTTCTTTTGTATCAAGATAAATTAGTAGGAAAATGGCAGAAAACAGTGAGGGCATTGTCCATCTTGAGTCAAATATGAGAGGAGCCAGATCATCAAAAAGAATATCATTATTGAGTGTAACCGAGTCTCAGATGTTATATGCCTCACCAGCTTGTCACACGATGACCAGTAACAAAAAACTTGTGATGAAAATTTCCAGCATTCAGCACCACCTATAGAACAATATCTACAGATGCAGTAGGGTTTATATCTGGAAAAGTAGGACAAATATACATGGAGTGATAGAATAACCGCAAGAAGCAACCTTATATGTCACGATGGCAAAACTTGTGGACAAACGGAAAAACGGGGAGATGGACACATTAGTTGATACCAAACTTAAGTGAGTGGATATGTAAACCATTTTTATGGTGAAGTGGACCATTTCATAACCCAAGCAGTTTCTGGACACGGCTGCTTCAGTCGTGAGGTGGGAAAGTGGGGAATTTCTATACTGTAAAGAAATAGAAGACGCAGGCACACACTTTTCATATGTATGAGATGGAATAGTGTTCGGCAGTATTAACAATTAGAAACGGGTTCTCCATTCGAAAAAATAGTCATAATCGGATTCATGGTATCGTGTGAAAATGGATGGAGAGAAGTATATTGACCGATAAGAATCTTCATTGAAACGAAAGAAAGAGAAAACAAAATTAACTAATGATCCCATTCATGGGATAGATACCTCTCTCACTCAAATAATGCGTAAGCGGTTTCAGTAAGGGATGTCTGGGGACGGGGACATGTTTTTAGTGGATGAAAATCCGACACAACTCTTGATTATCTATCACCAGGGGATGTCTAAGAAGATTTTCCTCTCCTGCAAAAAAAATAAAAAATGGAAAAGCCTGTTTCATGTTTCAAAAAGCGATAACTTCGAAAAATGTGTTTCTTGAATATTTGTGTTCATCGATATATTGTTCTTCTGAATATGGAACCTTAAAAAAGTCACAATAAAATATAATAATTAAAATTCATTCATTGAGTAATGTTTCTACCGAATAATTTTTTTCCAACAAATTTGTAATAGGAATGTTCAAATGATATAATCCTTTGGAATGTCCACCGATTTTGTGATAATAATGTTCATATTGTTAGAAATATTGCTTTCTCGTTTTGTTTAAATGTAAATGAATAACACAAAAGGAAACGTATTTTAAGTTTGCACAAAAAATAACAACGCAATTACAAGACTGAGAATGCTTTCATCGACCCACGTGTATGACTCGTAAAAGGCACTTTAGTGCATTTTTACCGAAAGATCTCGTTCAACGCAGCAGCCGAGGCGGACAGATGATTAGGGGCCAATGTAGTGGCCCAGTTTCGAGTTACGAGTTATGTAACTGGCTGGACTGTCCAGACTTAACGTGACTTGAGTCCGACATTTTGAGTTTCGACAAAAATGCGTTCCAGGGCAGTGTTTATGACAGAACCGACTCTGAGGTGATTGCCTATTAGATTTCTCAAATATGTCACATCGGATGCCATCTGTTTGTATATCAATGAAAGTTTTCGGGAAGGAAGCAAAGGTCACGAATCATATAAATACTTTTTTGTACAACTGTCAAAAAAGCGTGATATTTCTGCATCTCTATTGATGCGTAAACTTTATTCACTGCCAAAATAATTCACAAAATTAACATGAAATATAACTTTTTAAAAGATTTATTTTTAACAAAGTAAATTATTCAATATAAAACAATTTCATTTATTGGAATAATAATTGATAGTAAAAGTTGAACAATTACTTCCAACCTAAATTCTCGAAGATGTTCCATGTTGCTGCTGATCAGAAAAAATAGGTATTTCTTGTAAAGTGGATTCCACAATTTCATAAACGGTGTCAATGTTTCTCATTCGTGCTTTTGTGATTGATGTAGATGGGGCAAGTTTGTCCACTTGAGAAAGTATCATTGAAAGTACGGTAATTCCGTAATTAATTTGGTAATTAAGTTTCTGGCGAACTGTTCAACTCAGACAAAGAAATTATAAACAATTGAGAGCTCAAATAGTGTTTATGATGCATAAGTATAAAAATATTCATTTATTCATCAATTTCTAATTTGTCCTCTCAGAGTAGCCCCCTCAGATATAATACACTTTTGCAGCGTTTTTTTTTCAATACTCGAAATAGTTCTGATATGCAGGTTTTGATATGTCCAGGAAGAGACGAGAAACATGGCAAAAAGTAGCCCAAATGGTCTTTACTTAGAGCAAGACGAATTTCTTTATAAAATTAATACAATTAATCTTCTTGAATGGAATCCAACAAATGCAACGCATAACAAATTGGTCCGAGAAATCGAAAAACACTTCGAAAATGTAAGCAAGCGGATTATGAAATTGTTAAAAAAAAAACAAGAAACAACAAGAAACTCAAAGAATAGTTGAACAAGTTGTAACCATGGTTACATGGTCAGCCGACAAGGCCCTCTAAGAAACGGTACACCAATTCCAAGAAAACAACTTTAACGTCATCATTGCCATAGTAAGCAACTCTGTAGTCTACGCACTTTGATTGATGAACCAGATATCATCGTCAGAATTACGAAATACTACCTTTCAACGTACGATTCCTAACACTAGCCACACGATACACAGTGATCAGTTATTGTTCCATAATAAAGATCTATTCTGCTTTCACTATGGCGATGATTCAGTGGGTAACCACGGTGAGGAATTGGCTACCATTTGGCCATATTGACAATTTGGACAATAATATTCCAGAATATTTCAAAAAAGTTTTCAAAATCAAATTTGGGTACAAAGTTCCATAAGAGTTCTAAGACACAACGATGTTTTTAAGGACAAAAATACAAGCACTACAGAAAAATCCTTAAGGCCCTCTAAGAGATGAGCACCTCTCTTAGTGGAATCAAACGTGCCAAGTCACTTGACCACTTCACGTAAAAGTATATATAGGAGAGAGACAACTCTCTTCGATGTCCCAGACTATCAAGGTTGCAAGTGACGTTCGCCTCTCCAATCTGATGGATGGCTCTTTTTGGATGAAATCCAACAACTTCAGGGTGTCCTGAGGAGCGGAGATCCATACATGAGAACAATTCTTCAAAGGAGGTCTGACCTAAGCTTTATGAAATCTCAAAAGTTGCTGAGGTGTGTACAGTTTTCTGGTTCGGAACAGTGTTCCAAGCTTTTGAGAAGCAGCCTTTGCAATTCCAGCGACATGATTGTGCCAAGACATATTGGTGTCCATTTTAACCCCCAACAAACTTATCGAAACAGAAAGCGGAATTGTCTGTCCTGAAATTATTACAACCGGTTCGGAGACATTTATATTTTTGGAGAAAACTGGTTTGGGTTCTCGTGGCATTGAATGGAATCTGGTTACTTTCACCCCAGTTTTAAATCACTTCTAGATCTTCATTAAGATATGAAACCTCCTGCTGCCGATGAAGATGTGCATCTGCAGCCGATGCTTTTGTCAGCAAAGCAATATATTGGATTCTTGGTTTTTTCCAATAAGTCGTTGATATACAATAAACAGAGGGTTGAAGACAATATGAATCCCTGCGAAACATAAGCATTGATGGTAAAAGTATTCAAGGGATATCCATAGAGGGCCACTTGCCACTTTCCTGCTTGATCCTGCCAGTAGTCATATGCTTGTCTCAAAGATTAAGCCATGCATGTCTCAGTATAAGCCAAATTAAGGT
The DNA here is from genome assembly GCA_015342065.1 of Leptinotarsa undecemlineata. Classification (NCBI taxonomy): domain Eukaryota; kingdom Metazoa; phylum Arthropoda; class Insecta; order Coleoptera; family Chrysomelidae; genus Leptinotarsa; species Leptinotarsa undecemlineata. The sequence goes on along the minus strand of WOGP01009161.1, from coordinate 236 downwards.
GAAACCGTGAAAGTCTCATTAAGTCAGTTATGGTTCCTTAGATCGTACTCACATTTACTTGGATAACTGTGGTAATTCTAGAGCTGATACATGCAAACAGAGTTCCAACTGGAGACGGAAGGACCGCTTTTTTTTAGATCAAAAGCAATCGGTGGCGGGTTCGCTCATCATCGTACACCTGAGTGACTCTGAATAACTTTATGCTGATCGTACGGTCTCGCACCGGCGACGCATCT